>CM075860.1:14882410-15124672 GCA_037975125.1 Latrodectus hesperus | reverse complement strand
TATATATATATATAAGAAATTCTTCACCGATTTATGATTTTCTAAGGTTCCCAAAACATTGGCAAAACTAATTTATCATGGTTTTTAGTCTTCCATAATCAAAAATCCAGTTCAGAAAATTTAATATCTTTATTTCAATTTTATTTGAATATGAATATTCCTTACACACACAATAGTTCAACAAGTAAATATTTGTTCCAAGACGCGGTAGCTTGGTTGGATAGGACATTTGTTCTCATTATCGAAAGGTGGTGAGTTCGAATCCCAACCTAAGATTTTCCTTTATTCGAATTGATTAACGGCGGTTTTTCAACCATTAAGACCTCTCCACTTTCGGGGCCACGACCCACTTAATGTTGTTAAGGTGGGAAAAACTGAGTTCACTTATCCGGACAGTTAAATACTTGTGAAGTCATAGAAAAAAGATTGCTTTCTAAATTTTCTGATAAGAGCGTTATTATTTAGGTATTTTTCAATTATCTTTTAGTGTATCAATATACACATTCCTTTTATTAATAAATCAAGGAAAATTATTTTCTTTGGAAAGAAAGCAATTTATATTTAAAGAACAATATAGAATAATTTTCAAAATTAACTCTAGAGAACTTTTTTCTTTCTTAATGAATTATGAATTTATAACAAAACATTTATTCATTTTGATAGTCCTGACCAATAAGTTTGATAATTTTTAATTAAATACCAATACATAGTGTTTATTATTTACATTATAATTTTTGTGTGTGTGTTTTTCACAACACACAAAACATTAACTTTTGTTCTAGATATTTATTTTATTTATTACATTACATATATTCAGACTTGTATGCTTGATTCTTGAGATCCGCTTGTAAGTCTTCGTCGATAATAGGACAAATAGCACAATGACAGATGTACAACCACAGAAGAATAACGAAGAAAACACCCAGGGCCACGGTGGGAATCGAACCCAAACTCCTACGTTCTCAAGCGATTAGCGGTGATGCTTTAGACCACTCAGCCACGGAGCGCCTTGTTCTAGATAGGACAGATATTTTTTCAATCACATTTATGTAATTTACTTGACTTCGCTCCTTATATGTAAGGCAAAATAATCCATGAAGCGAAATATGATTGGCTGAGTTTATTCCCAATATCTTCCAAAATTTCCGGTTTTTTACCCTCCCCCTCCGAAATTCCCAAATAAAAATCATGTGTTTCATTTTATATGTATACACCTACTGGGTGTCCTGCTGTATAAAGTTACATGGAGTGGTGTGGATGAGAAGAGGAAGGTGCCAGCTCAGATGTGATTTCGTCCCCTGATCGTGGTTAAAAATTACTAGGCACTTTGTGATAGGGGAGTATACCACACCCCCTTAAGGTACAGTACGGGGCTTTGCACTGCTATGTATATAAGGGACCATCATTTGCGCTTTTCTCAATGCTAACAGCTGGGCATATTATATAACAGCAACAAATATGTGTTGCACTCTATTTGCTATTTGTAAACAAAAAAGAAGAGATTAAGAAATAGCAAAACTAAATCTTCTCATGCAACTTTAGTACTTCCTTAGAAAAATTTTCTCTTCACTAAACGTATCATATTATGTGAAGATAATTGACTAGCTATAAATGATTTTCCATAGTAATAATTCCTGCAAAAATATTTTGAAAATTAGACTGTTCTCTCTTTTTCTCATAATCTTCTTCAGAATATATCATCTTATAACCTGTGCATGTTTTCATAGTCTGTATATAGAATTCTGTTTCACTTGTATTAAACTGGATTTTTATAGCCAAGGTTAATGGAAGTTTAGGAATGCGGCTTCTGTCAGATTTTAATGCAAATAGTCTCCTTTTACTGTTTCTTTTTATAGGGATTATTTTAATACCATTTTTAAAAAAAATTACAAACGAGTCACATTATAATTAATTCTAATCCACCCACCGCTTAGTCGAGTGGTCAAATTACGTGGATTTTATTTTCGTATTAAACTTAACAAATCTAAGGAAGCAAATTTTTTGAACGCGCACAAGACAATTTACTCTATAGATAGAACAATAGATAAAATTAGGAGCCATTGCAATTTCTTTTTCTCGGTTTCACCGTGGCTTCACGATGGGGCAGGGCTCACCGAAGCATAAAATTCCGACCTCGATCTCAATCACTAATTTTATATTCACTAATCTCACTAATCACTCACTCAATCATCAATCACTAATCTCAATCTCAATCACTAATCTCAATCTCAATCACTCAATCTCAATCACTAAATCACTAATAATAACAGGTTTCTGGGACTGTGCATGCATATCCTGGTGGGGTGCTTCGGATTTATGTTACTCTTCTAGTCAAAAATTAATTGAAAATTGAGAGCGTAGGAGTGTGGGTTCGATTCCCACCGTGGCCCTGGGTGTTATCTTCTGTGGTTGTACATCTGACATTGTGCTATTTGTCCTATTACGACGAAGACTTACAAGCGGATCTCAAGAATCAAGCATACAAGTCTGAATTTATGTAATGTAATAAATAAATAAAATAATTGAAAGATAAGTAAAGTAAACTACTGGGGTAAAATTGTATTCTTATTTACAGATCTAACATTAAATTTCTTCCTTCAGCCAGTATCTGAAGCATTTCAAAATAACTCTTTATAACAATTCTTCAGTTTCCCTTAAAAATCGTTGTAAGAGGCTTTTGGTTCAACACTTCTTAGGCTGAAATCCGACTACGGTGTGGCGGTTGTCTGCAGTAGTGATTTGAAATCTTTTTTGAACTGTAGGTCAATACATTGTGTGCATAAAAATGACCATAAACTAAGTATACAAATAACATACAGGGCGCTCCGTGGCTGAGTGGTCAAAGTATCACTCCGCCAATCGCTTGAGAGCGTAGGAGTGTGGGTTCGATTCCCACCGTGGCCCTGGGTGTTTTCTTCGTTATTCTTCTGTGGGTGTACATCTGTCATTGTGCTATTTGTCCTATTATCGACGAAGACTTACAAGCGGATCTCAAGAATCAAGCATACAAGTCTGAATTTATGTAATGTAATAAATAAATAAAATAATTGAAAGATAAGTAAAGTAAACTACTGGGGTAAAATTGTATTCTTATTTACAGATCTAACATTAAATTTCTTCCTTCAGCCAGTATCTGAAGCATTTCAAAATAACTCTTTATAACAATTCTTCAGTTTCCCTTAAAAATCGTTGTAAGAGGCTTTTGGTTCAACACTTCTTAGGCTGAAATCCGACTACGGTGTGGCGGTTGTCTGCAGTAGTGATTTGAAATCTTTTTTGAACTGTAGGTCAATACATTGTGTGTATAAAAATGACCATAAACTAAGTATACAAATAACATACAGGGCGCTCCGTGGCTGAGTGGTCAAAGTATCACTCCGCCAATCGCTTGAGAGCGTAGGAGTGTGGGTTCGATTCCCACCGTGGCCCTGGGTGTTTTCTTCGTTATTCTTCTGTGGGTGTACATCTGTCATTGTGCTATTTGTCCTATTGTCGACGAAGACTTACAAGCGGATCTCAAGAATCAAGCATACAAGTCTGAATATATGTAATGTAATAAAATAAAAATGAATTACATACAAACGAAACTCTTTAAAATCAGACGCTCATAGAACGGTACTTCATTTGTTCTTTCCTCCGTCTTTGGATTTTAGAAATTCAAATAATTAAAGAATATATTTTTTTTGCAAGCAAATTTTTTTTCTTGCTTTCTGCTGCAGAGGTCAAATAATTGTGAAAACGAGGCATACAATTCTCTTTCTGGTCTTTATTTTCTTAAAACCAGGGTTACTCAGCATCTGCCTCCTAACTTGTCTAGTGGTCAGCGTGTCTGACAGCGGATAGGGAGGTCCTGGATTCGAATACCGGTTCGGGCATGGATGTACTTTCTTTCTCTATCTATCCTGTCTTTGTCCTTTCCTTGTATCAATGAGGTGTGAATGGTTGTCTACCCTATAAATGGGTACCAATATCATGTGTGTATTGAGGAAGTCGGACTCCATACCTAAATGAGATTCAGTTGGAGAAGTGGAGCAGCGCACCCCCTAGCTGGCACACGATAATAACATGCATGCTATGTGATCGACGATCACAGCTGGATTCGCATAGCTTCCCAGTTTTTTTGAGCGAATGTAAAACTTGTATCTGAAATTTCTACTGTTCATTTTTCTTAAATTTTGTGATAATAATACAATTAAACTAAGACTTACTAAGCTGTTAAAGTGCATTTCGAACCATTACACTCATGAAAGCTAAAGAATATTTCGAACTTACAAATGGCTTAATCGAAAGCGTTGATTAATTTTCTGCTATTTCAGCTTTTTGATTACAAAATGTAGACTAGTAAATTATATTCAATCAAATACTATTCTGGTACATAAAAAATAACTTTTTAATACATGAGAATATGATATGATGACCATAGAGAGAAAGAGAACTAGAGAAAATATATTTATAGTAAAATATTGAAACTGTTATATTAGATATCGACAAACTAACAAAAATCAATATTTATAACACTACATCTGATAAACTTTTACAAAAACTAGATAAACATTGATTTTTTTCTTTATCTTCAAGTATCGCAATAAACTGATGATTATCTATTTAAAAATGTTCATTTATTGTTATAGAAATTGCACAGTAAACAAAAAATGTGGTTTTTCACTAAATAGAGGTTTTATTATGGATTTACATTTTGAAAAGAAAAATTTGGACAATACCTTACAATCTTATTTTTAGTTTTCTATCATATTTTCTTTCCTTACATTATATTTCTAGTTTAAATAAAACTTCGTAATAGCAATTTCTTTTATTATCAGCAAATAATCTGGTTTTCTTTATCATAATCTAATTTTAAATTTAAATTATTTTCTTGATACAATTTTATAAATGCTTATTTTACTAACATTTGCCCCAACTTGTCTAGTGGTCAGTGTGCCTGACTGGGGATAAGGAGGCTCTGAGTTTGAATCCCAGTTCGGGCATTGATGTACTTTCTCTCTCTATCTATCCTGTCTTTGTCCTTTCCTTGTATGAATGAGGTGTGAATGGTTGCCGACCCTATAAATGGGTCCCTATGGCATGTGTGTACTGAAGAAATCGGACTCCACACCAAAACATGGTTCAGTTTAAAAAGTGGATTAGCACACCCCATGTTGCCAGCCTAGCTGGCACACGACAATGAATGAATGAATTTCGGCAAAAGTTACATCGCCAAAATGGGATAGTAATGAGCAAAGAGCCACCCGCCCTGTCTAGTGGTCAGCGTGCCTCATTATGGATAAGGAGGTCCTGGGTTCGAATCCAGATTCAAACATGGATGTACTTTCTCTCTCTATCTAACCTGTCTTTGTCCTTTCTTTGTATGAATGAGGTGTGAATGGTTGCTTACCCTATAAACGGGTCGCTATGGCATGTGTGTACTGAGGAAGTCGGACTCTACACCAAAATTTGGTTCAGTTGGAAAAGTGGAGCAGCGCACAGCATATTGCCAGCCTGGCTGGCACACGACAACAACAACAACAGCTCAGGATCTCCCGAGAAGAAAACCACTTGGCATTTTTCTGGACATAGAAAAAGCTATTGACCGTGTTTGGCATCAAGGCTTACTATTCAAATTAATTACTTACAACTTCCCTCCCATTCAGATCAAACTCATAAGAAACTACCAAACTAATAGAAAATTTACCGTAAGGTTTGATAATGTTTACTCCCAGGAAAAGCCCATATTAGCAGGCTTCCCACAGGGATCACTACTGGGCCCATTCCTATTTAATACCTTCATCAATGATATTCCACAGAGCCCTAATAGTATGCTCTGCCTGTTTGCGGATGACACTGCCATATTAACCACAAATAGCAATCACAAAACACTACACCAACACCTATCAGAACACCTGAAGGTAATAGAAGAATGGCTTGTTAAATGGAAAATAAAGGTAAATCCGACCAAGTCCCAGGCAGTTCTTTTCACAAGAAAAATGTTACCGTGTGAAAAGGTCAAATTAGCGGGAAGAGAAATTCCCTGGTCTAGTAGGGTTGATTACCTTGGACTCACTATTGACAGAAGACTAACGTGGAAAGCCCATATTACAAAAATCAAAAATAAATTCATAGCAGCTAAAACTACCCTTTATCCACTGCTAGCCCCCAAGTCAAAACTCTCGCTAACAAATAAACTCCTAATATACAAAGCCTACCTCAGATCGATAATAACCTATGCTGCTCCAATCTGGGGAGGAGCAGCTGATTCAAATATCAAAGTCTTAGAAGCCCAGCAAAGCAAAATACTTAGACTAATTACTAATTCAGAGTTTTACTTTAGAAACACCAAATAAGAGAGAACTTGGGAATCCTGCCCCTAGCCCGCTACCTTAAATTTCTTGCATTTAATTTCTACCATAAATTATATACAATCAACAATAGTGAGATTCAGGGTATTTAACTTTACAGTCCTTTATGACCTAACGCATTTCCATAGGCCCAGAGCAGTGTTGAGAGTAAAACCTCTCACCAATATCTCCATTTATTCAAACAATTCCAAACGGAAAAGAAAGAAGAATAATAATTAATGGAAATCATATCCCTACATAAATAAAATCTCGTGAGAAACCACATTGTAAATAAATCGTGTGGAACCTGTAAATATCTCAGTTTTATATAATCTTAAACAACTATGGATATGTATCATTCTTTGTCCTCCGTTGTAAATATTCTAACGGAACTTTGTGTTTATCAAGAATAATTGTCATCAACCTGTATTTTTTCTTTGTAACTCCTTGGTAAATATTTTAACGGAATTTGTGTGCTTCAAAGAATTATTGTATTCATCCTGTGTATTCTCCTTATATTTTCCTACGTAGAAAGTTTTATATGGATTTTATGTGTACAAAGAATTATTGTCATCATAAGTGTCTATTACTAGGATTACTCAATTACTTAGCCCGAAAACACAAGTCATGCAGAGTGCATCCAGTGGGAGCACTTACCTCAATATTTTTGTATTATTCATTATTGCATGTTTATTTCTGATTTTTTAATCACCAGGCCAAGACTATCCAAGGACTGTAATTCATTAGAAAACGAGGTACATGGCCGGAAGGCTACAGACCTCCCTCAATTCAAAAAAAAAAAAAAAAAAAAACCACTTGGCCCATCCACTCGATCGCCGTACAGAAAGTCGTAAATTCACCAGATAGTTAAAATCTGTTTTGCCAAGTGGAGGGAGGAATGCGTGTTATGGGGTGCCTTTCTTCGCTGGACAAGTGGATGGGTTCCTAGAATTCATTCTGGTCCCTTTGAAATTTGAGTTGCTGAGGGATTCATATTCTTTTTGCAGCTGGACAGGATGTCGTAAATTTACTACCCTCATGTTGCGGAATCAGTGTTATTTGAAGCAAGTGTCAGAAAGGGTTTTCAAAATACCCAGAAACAGATAGGATTTCAAGAGAGATACTCAACCACTTTTAAGCACGTGTGCTGAGGAGTGGTTGAGAAATATAAATAAGAAAGAGGATTTGTTTTCCTAATGTTTCTAAAACTGGACTCAAACTTTATAAAACACACGAAATTTTAAAATCACTCGAATTTTTCCAATTCTTAAACGCTGGCAAGAGAAATTTTTTTCCAACGGCCGCCACACTTGGGTGACTGAACCCTATGCCACAACAAGGCCAAAAGCTGCTACTCATGTGTCGTTAACCAGCGGGCACCTGTGAACCAAATCACGGAGGCGAGTAGCCGTTACCCGCGTCATACCACCACAAACCCGTTTATAGGGTGGGCCACATTCATACATCATCACAGAAGAAAGGATATAGAAACACAGAGAGAATAGAAAATGAAAGTAACATCCATGCCCGAACTGGGATTCGAACCCATGACCCACAGCTCAGGAGTCAGGAGCGCTAACCACTCAGCCATCGATCGGCCGGCAAGAGAAATAGAAATAAAAAACAGTTACACATGATTCATTCACTCTTAACCTAATTTATAGCATAATTAAGCGTAACGCATATTTTTATAGCATAATTAAAACACTGAATCATGAAATATCGAATATTATGGCCGAGTCATTGTGATATGGTTAGAAATGTGACATAATTATGATCGAGGTACTGTCATCTCAGAAGACAATACCATCTATCGAAGAAAGTCAGAATTAGAGCACATAAATAATGTTGCAACAAAGATTCGGATGATGTATCTCAAAAGAGATGAGCTGCTTTCTCTGCAAAACAGTAATTAAAGTTTTAAACATACTTTTTTTATTATCTGTTTTTCAGTTATGTGTCAGTACTAGAAAAGGAATTTTTCTCACAGTATCGCAATTTAATTCTGTCCATTTGTCGTACAAGTATATTTCAGTTTTCTTAGAATATTAGCTATTTTAAAGATGTGCGCGAAGGGGGAAAACCGGAGAATTTCCTGACTCTTTCCTGGACAGATATGACAGCAGGCTGAAGGAAAAATATGCTTACATTACTTCGTTTGACAAAGACTAGTATCAAACTGAGGGCTATTTATTCTGAATAAGATAGTTTTAATACCATTTATGTTGTTGTTACCATTTATGTTACTAATGACACTTGGACAAGCCAAGCTCGCTGTGTCTTTGACAGTGCGAATTAAGTCAATAGAGATCGTCTTTCGTTTTGGATCAGAGCACCACGAAGGTGCAAGTACGACTTTGCTCCATTAAGGTGCCTCATCATTTTGAACCATGGTCAGGTGACGATGCCACACCTGAGCTGGTACCCTCTTCTTCACATCCACGCCACAGCAGCGGAAGGATTTTGGACGTCACATATCCGTCACATCGTCATATATATTTTGGACGTCACCAGCAACCCAGTGAAGGAGAGTACACCGTGGTCATCCTCCCAACCACTTCCCGCGGCAAATGATGCTTCACTTTGCTGTGCTTAACGGGAAACGGCGTGAAGCTACTGTGCCACTGGAGCTCAATACCATTTATAATATAATTATATACAACGACACGCACATTTACAATATTTACGCGTTCCTATGCTTTATTCCATGTAATAATTGTTATTCAATAATATTACTTTACTTTTTTCGCTGTCTAATAACATTCAGAACTACAGCAGCTACAGAAATTATTCGTTGATCACTATACATTCTTATAAAATCCATACATGATGTTGAATTTCTAATTCGACTGCTAATTTATTATTTTTATAAACATTATTTGTAATAAGTTTTATTACAAAACACTTTGTATTTATCTGAAATTGTTGATTAATATGCGATATACTTAAAACGATAAAGTGAATACCCTAAGAATTGAAAGCTATTGGCTTCCCGGAAAACTCACAAGCAGTCACTTCGACAGAATTGCATGCAAAAAGCACAAATGCAACATTCGTCTTTTGTTCTTCCGCAGAGGTTGAAGTCGAAATGGGAAAATTTATAATATATATATATATATATATATATATATATATATATATATATATATATATATATATATATATATATATATATATATATACTGCTTATATATGCGTATTCCTACTGCGAAAATCGGGAGCAAATTATAAAATTTCTTTTATTAGTTGTTCGCTTGTTGCATTTAAAATTACGCATGTTTTGTTAATTTTAATGAATTTTTACAAAACAGTAAACTTTATACATAAAAGCTCTAAAATTCAATTCTTTTTTCTTTTACTGAAAACAAAAGCTTCTTTATTTTTTTAAGCAATCCATATATTCATTTTTAGGAGTACATTTTGATTTGTCTTATCACTTATATATAAATATGTAGAAATTACATAAATATGTAAAAAACGGTAATTGACATAAAAGAACTACTTTATTCAATAAAAATGTCAAGCAGAAGTAATATATTGTGAATTGCAAGTAAAATAAATTTCTTAAATACAGGATTGATGAAAAAAATTAAGATTTTTTTTAAACTAAACAGATCCCAAGCCTTGCAAATTATATGCAAGAAGCTGATTAAAGCAATTTCTAGTGTCACTTCGTTTCCCAGGCACACCCGGTCAACCGGTGCAATGTCTCATTACGCACAGTGACGCCATATCAAAAAGGCGACAATCCCAACCCTATTAGCAAAACTCGCAATGAAAGTAAATATTTCCACTGCAGAAACAAAAAATAAAATAGATTTTCCCTTAGGTTGCATGTAGCTTTGCGTGGGATTGCTATTATCCCAGTAACTTCTGAATTTGCATTCGTAAAATCCCATTAAGCAGATAAAAGAAATGGCGCTAAAAGCGAGGTATTTCGCTTACTATGGAGAACTATATTCTAAATAAAATTGGCTGCCAGAAAAATTTTATTTATTTAAGATTTTCATTGAAATATTTTTTGCTGTAGTCAAAATAGAGAATGCTTAGTACGTTCATGTTTAATGATTTTAGCTGTGACAATTGGCCACTAAAATTTTATATTTCTACTTTCAATAGTACTTTTTCTTTGTCAAAATAATGAATTTAAAGTACTTTGTGTTTAATAATTTGTGAAAATAAAGTGTGTCACTGCTTTTCTAATCGCATAATCCTAGTCGTTAAAATAGAAATTACTTATTAAGAATTCTATATCCTAAATAAAGAATAACTAATGCAGTTTTTAAAACACACAGGAAATATGTACCGGAAATCCTACATCGTCTGCTAGACTTGGATGGGAGTGTCCAGGCTAGTGACCGCTGACTCCAGTGTAAAATTAACTGGGGGCATAGGTTTTGCTTTGACTTAAATATTTGTCCTTCTTAGTATTATTATTTTTATAAAAAGAAATTTTATCTGGAAAAGACTAATTAATCTTCGAGGAAGGCGCGATAAAACGATTTGATGTCAATTTGTGCTTAACTGTTGTTGTTGTTCCTTATTCCACTTGATCTAGTACAATCTAGACCAAGACCAGTAGATCGTTCGCCCAGAGAAATTCCCGAACCAGCGCAGGGTTTTCAAAACGATCTCTCTTCTCCAAACCCAGACAGGAGAGCAGATGGTCCGGAGAAGCTTGGTGGAAATTACACCTGAGGCACACAGAGAACACCTTCTGACCCTGAACGAATGTAAGGGTGCGAGTATGTCCAGTAATGAGCCTGGTAATGGTGGTTTGCAATTTCCTATTGCCCTTCAGCTCCAGGGCAGCCCCTGGATAGTTTTGTTCGTACCAGTCATGAGTAGGTTGTGCTTAACTTATTGGGTCGAAAAAATCCATTTATGATTTTTATTAATAATAAAGAAGTATTTTTTTTTATAAAATTTATGCTTGTAAAAGTTTTCAAAATTGTGAAAATTACCTGTTGTTGTAAATAATTAATTTTCAAATCTTTAGCGATACTGCTTCCAAAATTGAGACGTTGAAAATAGAACAGAAGAAACAGCAAGAAAGGAAAAAGATGAGTCAATACATTTACTTTATGGTTAGTGTATAAATCGGCAAGGTTATAATTTAAATTCTTCTTTTATTTTAATTTTCCTGTGATGAGATTGATATTGTCATTATGCATAAAGATTAAGGTTAATTTTTTGTTCAGAAAAAGTGATTTAAAAATAGTGTATTTTTGCCATATTAAAACGTAATATTTTTCTTTAAAAAAATGGTCGCGTTTTATACGCCGATATTAATTTTTGACTATATTCATTTCTGGAAATTTCCCCTATTCGGAGCAAGGCTATTTTTTTTTGTTTCTTTTTTCTTCTTTTTTTTGTTTCCTTGCGGAATGTGGGAATGGGAGTATTACAATAACGCATAGTTTAGTGAACATGCATGCTTCCGCCCAACTTGTCTAGAGGTCAGCGTGCCTGACTGCTGCTAGGGAGGTCCTGGGTTCGAATCCCGGTTTGGGCGTGGATGTACTTTATTTATCCTGTCTTTGTTCTTGCCTTGTATGAATGGGTTGTGAATGATTGCCTACCCTATAAATGGGTACCAATATCATGTGTGTATTGAGGAAGTCGGACTCCATACCTAAATGAGATTCAGTTGGAGAAGTGGAGCAGCGCACCCCCTAGCTGGCACACGATAACAACATGCATGCTATGTGATCGACGATCACAGCTGGATTCGCATAACTTCCCAGTTTTAGTGAGTGAATGTAAAACTTGTATCTGAAATTTCTACTGTTCATTTTCCTTAAATTTGTTGCCAACTTATGACTAAAAAAGAACGTCGGCACTGTCATAACATAAGTGGCCGTGGTAACCTGGTTGACTATTGGGTATCGGAAGGTAGTGAGTTCGAATCCTGGCTGCTTGACCGGAGATTTGCCGTGTAGGTTTAAGGTGAATAGAGCACGTTAAAAAGTTGTGGTCGCAATGTCTTTCGAGTGAAATGATACCTCTAGCGGTGGCAGTCCAAATATTGAGAGTCTTCTGCTTGGTCCCTGCTTCAAAATCACGAAGATTCCACCCGGATGCTTCTGATGGACCCCAACTCAGGTTTAGGTACAGGAAAACTTGCTGGTGCAACAGCATTTGTTATAACATGTTATACAAGCCTCTTGGGATAGCGTATACTAAAAAGCATTGAAAAAGAGAGAAATATTGAGTTTCATCGATTCTTCATTGATACTTGGAAATGAGAAAATTGTAAGCTGGGACAAGTAGGTTCTATTAATTTTTATTGTGTACTTTCAAACGTCCAAAGGTACAAAAAGTGCTTACAAAGGTATAGAAGTGTTCAGGCACGAAAAAACTATTATAAATGTAAGTAAAATCTTATCAATATATTACTTTATACTTAAAATGTAAAGTAATAATGGTCAATAAAAGTTTTATATTTCAAAGGTGCATCTTATGCGACAAATGCAGTTTTAGTCTATCTTAGATATTTATGAATGAAAATAAAAATAACTGTCGAGTACGCATGTCATTGTGTTAACAATATCAGCCTTTTTTATTATGTTGTAATCGATTTTTAATTCCCTTCGTTTTTGTTGATAAGAAATTTTAATTTTTGATTCAAATTATCATCAAGAATTATAGACTAAACTCTTGGTCTCGGTCGAGTTAGGACCTCTTGTGCAGAAAATGACTGCTAAGCGACAAACAGATAAGAAAAGAAATTTAATATTCATAACTCGTGATTTCATGTTAAAAAATTCTCTGAGCGGGTTATTTTACCACAGAAAAAATTTCTTATGTTCAATTATCTTATGATTGCGAAATATATTACTTTAGTATACTTGCTTTTATTCTCCATTATTTAGTCATTTTTTTACACAATGATAGCCCAACTGGCAGCCGAATGAGCTTCTCTTTGGTTCACAAGTTCAAATCTTACATCGGGCTTGGCTGTGTATAGTGACTCGGAATTCACTTATAACTGTAAATTCCCATGCCCATGCTTGCAAATCATGACAGTTTAGGGGTAAACAAACACCTACGCGATACTATACGTTTTACGTCTATAAATTTATTACATTCAGAGATATTTTTACAATATTTTTTTTTTATTTTTTCCAATGTCCGTCTGATCTTAGGATATAATCCATTCAGTGCTGTAAGCTGCGAAGGTGATAGCAACTTATACAGTGGGGGGCAGCCAGTGGGTGCGCCACCTTTGAACCGAAAGTGAAAGGATACAGAAACACACACACAGAGAGAAAAATGAACATTCATGCTGGAGGAAGGTGCCATCTCAGGTGTAGCCTCGTCACCTGACCGTGGTTCAAAATGACGAGGCACCTTAAAAAGAGCAAAGTCGTACTTTCCCCTTCGTGGTGCTCTGATCCAAAGGAAAGACGCTCCCTATTGACTTAATTCGCACTGCCAAAGGCAAAAGCGAGCGTGGCTTGTCCAAGTGTCATAGGAAAACAACAACAGAATGACTTCTTTCAAGTTAAAATATGCTTTTATTATACACAAAAGGATATAAACAGTTGAAACATAATCATCAAGAAGTAGCTTATGAATACTCAGACATAAAAAAAGAAAAAAGTATTGAATACAATGTTCTTTATCTTTTGAAAAACAAATTTCTCAAAATAAAGTGCTTATATATAAGACGCAAAGAATTAAAAGTCAAATAAAAAATACTTCGCCAAAGCTTAAACTTTACACTTAGTTTAAATAAATAATTTAATGTGATAAGCAATTCGTTTCAAATTTCAAAACTTATATGTATAGCATGTTTTAAAAACACACACACACACAGGCTAAAAACCGATATTAAATATATAAATGTAAAGAATACGTGGTTGACAGGAATAAAATCACTAATTTTTTTTAAATTTCTTAACTCAATATTTCGAAAAGTTAGATTCTCAAAAAGTTCATCGTTTTTTAACAAAACAATGTTTTTTGATTAAAAACAATATTTTATTAGAGTTAAAAATTTAGCGAAATTTGGGAAGTAATTATAAGCTTACTATGTGTGCTCGTAATGAGTAAGAAGAAAACGAAACTAAATTTGTATATTTTTCTAGATTTCAAAGGTAATTAATTACTTTTGGTTTTATCAGCTAATGAAAAAACGTAAAAACGAAACTATTAAAATTTTTTATGCACCATTTTTTTCTTTAAAATGAAGGTTTCCAAACCTTTGACTTGCTATAATCCAGATTTAGATAGGCGTTTTCTATTGATTATTAACGATGCAGATTTCAAGTGCTGCTAAAGAAAAAAATTCTTATTTGTATTTTAATCACATTCTGACATGTTTTCATGAATGCTATTTCAGTTATATGAAATTTACCTTTTTGGAAATATGTAATTTTAATTAAAATAAAATTAAAATCGCGCATTTATTTATTTACATAAAATATATAAATTAACAATTCATTGCTTATTAAATAAAATGAGTACTTATGTAAAAAAATAATATCATGTTAAGTATATTCAATATTTTGTTAACATAATATTTAATATGTATTAAAACCTAGAACGAACCCACCACATTTCCACCTTAAATCTTCTGTCGTATAATGAACTCATTTCCCACAAACGGTACCGTCACCATACACTACTTCGTTTCTGCCCAATTTCTTCACCAGCCACCATAAACTATTAACAAAGGCAGGTGAGAAGGTTTAGGTTGCAGAAAAAAAATAAAGAAAAATTGTAGTAACAATTTTTCTTTATTTTTTTTCTGCAACCTAAACCTTTATAAAAGCGATACGCACACACACACACACACACACACACACACACACACACACACACACACACACACACACACACACACACACACACACACACACATATATATATATATAAAATAAGTATATTAGTAGTAAAATATATAATATATAAAGTAAGATAAAATAACATCAAATAAAAAGGAAAAAATATGTGTGTATATTCGGAGGGAATACTTTTATTCAATTTTATATTTTTTTACTTTTAATTCTTTTGTATGCGGTTACTCTGTGTTTATATTGTTACTGTCTCACTGTGCAAAAGCAGGTGAGATATGAAACTTGCATATTTGTTTAGTTGCTTCTCCTTGTCACATTGCTTATGTTATGAAATAAATCCATTTAATTAACTACCTTCAAGCTCTTAAATACTTTTAATAATTTTTTTTATATAATTTATAAATTTAACTCAGAATTTTAGTAAATGAAAGTTTTTCTATGACGAAATTATAAGAGAACCCGCCCCTGACCTCATTCTATCGAATACGCCAATCAGAATCAAGACCATTCAACTTCAGCCATCCAATGAAGTTTGCCAGATCCAGGGTCCTCAAAAAATCTGTCAGCCGCGAGAACTTTCTCTCATAACTAGTTTTAGCTTCTCTCAGCGAACTCTAGATTAGCGTATTTGCAATTTTTCTTTTACTTGAAATAATTTGTATTTCTTGGGTAAGTTTTATTCATTTTACCTCACTGATTTTAGTTACACTCTAGATACATTTAAAATTTTTATAATCTTCATTTTTCTAGAATTCCAGATTTATTTTAAATTTTATTTAATTATTAAAACTGAAAGATTTGGATCTGCCAATGATTTTTATTCCACATTTAATATCTACTATTCTCCTAATACTATTTATTATGTGAGCTTGTTATTTTCAAATTTAGTCATATATATATATATATTCCATAACTAACATGTTAACCGTACTAAATAATCTTATTTGTTAGATTATTTAGTACGGTTGAATTTTTTATACATTAATTTTAATTAAAATACAAAACTAATTATAAAATACTGTTACTGTTAATACTGTATTCTTATATACCGTTAGTTTAACAATTAGAAATCGGGGGAAAACCCCGATTGTTTTTTTGGTTTTTATTTAATGTTGGCTCGGCATTTTGAAATCGGGTATGCGGAGTGGAGCCCATTCTGAGTTCCAATACTTGCATCTCCTCCACTTCAAGAAAAAATGTTGTCAATTAGGAGAGGCTCTGACCGTGATACTCAGTTTTACGAATTCATTTAGTTTTTAGGTTTTATTTTTGAACATAGGGATTAAATTTATTGCATAAGTTTACCTTTTATCCTTTCAATTTAAAAAATTATCCAATTTTCATATATTTTTTAATTCTTGATATATAAATTTGTAATATTAAGCATGATAAAATGATAATGCTGTTTCAGCACTTGTTAATAAAAAATTTTCCCCCTCTTCCAAGAAAGTTCCTCAGTTTCTGGTTCTGATTCATCATTACAATATTGTTACGAAGTGAGTTTTCCTCTTGTGAATGATTTTTCATACCTTAATGATAATAAATTTTGATAATTATAAATGAAATATTTTAAACTATTTTATCAAATTTATATTATGAGTCATTTAAAAATTGGCTAGTGACATTAAAGATGCAGTTGCTCTTATAACTTAAACTTAAGTAGACCAAGTGACTTTTATCTAAGTTAATGTTTTTCAAACTATTTAAGAATATACCATGAAGTACTGAAAAAAAGAGTATTTTGTTATTTGTGATATAGGCTAGGTACTGTAATGTTATTTTAGTATTTTTTAAATTACAGTTGATTGGTTGCTCCTTTTTAATGTTTTATGTTATTTTTTATGATTCCTAGAAATAGAATCTTGTTCAGCGTAAAAGATTTTCATAAAATAATATATGAGAAGCAATAATTTACTTTGATTTGCTACTTTAAGTGTAATATATTCTATATGAAATTAACTATATTTGTTCTATATCAATGATTTTTGGAAAAATCTTTCAAAGATTTTCTTGTAAATTAGATCAATTGCAAGTTTTCATTCAAGAATTGTTTCAAGTACGCATGGAATCAAAACAGAGGGCTTAGAAAATAGATTTTCCAAATAATAGTTTTATTTTAATATTATGCTAATATATATGGGAATATATCAATTTCAAATCAATAATACATCTTCATATTCATAAACTATTTGCTTACTTTTTAATTCTGTAGTATAGTTTCGATTGCTTTATCATACATAAAAATCATGCATAAAATTGTAAAATTTAACTAGTGTGCTTATAAGGGTTTATTTTTCATTATTTTAGAAAAGTATTGAATGAAATTATTGTGAGATAATGTCTAAGTTTTAAAATATTGCTTTTATTGTAGAAAAATGGAGAAACTCTTACAGGAAATATATGATAAAATGAAAGCCTTGGGTAGTAAGTAAACTTACCATTCTTTAAATATTTTCAGATCCTTTACATTTTTTACTATTTTATTCTAAAATATTTATTGACATAAAATTTGCGAGCTCTAATAGATGTTGGGAAATACTCTATTTGGTTTAAATTAGAATATGTAACCATTTCTTATTTTGAGTGTCAATTTTGCTTTCTGAAAACCAACATTTCTATTAAATTGACTGCCATTGATTTCTTGATAAAAAATTTATACTTAAAACGTTACTGGTTTTTTCATAACTTTAGAACATTTCAGAAATTTTTGGTCCTATATTCTTTAGCTTTAATCAGCAAAGAATTTTCCATTATTAAATTTATGTTAAATATATATCAGTAAAAAGAAGTTTTACTGATGAATACAGTTTCCTTAGAAATTTAATGTCACATAATGGAGAGCCGGATAACCTAAGGCTATTATTAATACATTTTATTGTCTGTCCACCTTGTAAATTGTATTCAAAGAGGACTTCTCGTACTCGTAGAGAGTGGAACATATTCTTGTGTCGAAAGGTAGAAAATCTTCCAAACATTTATACTGTCAGTTGTGCATATAGAGAAGCTAAACATCCACTCCATTGTTCAATAACAGCTGGAATCGAATGCAGTATCTTTCAAACTGTTAAACACTGTCCTAGGCACTAGAAAAATATGAAATTTTTTAAAGCTTGTTTGTGTAATGTATTTTTTTCTTCGTATAATAAAATGTCATTGCTAAAAATTAAAGAAAACAATGATTTTAAATAAATAATAAGTAAAATTCTTTAATATATATACCTTGTATTTAACTGATGTATTTGAAGGAACAACCATTAAGCCAGCATATTTTCTAAATTTTATTTTATTTTATTTTATTCTAAACTTTTATTCAGTATGTCTGTGACACACAATGCAATTTTGTTTAGAAGATGTGGAATTAAATTTATAACCTGTAAATGTTAAATATTTACTAAAATTATTTTTAAAAACTGAATTTTTAAAAAATTCAATCATTCAATTTTGGAGTATTTTTATTATTAACAATGTAAATTTCATTGATATCATTTTATCTTATTTTTTAGTTCTTGAGACAATTTTATTAACTTTAATATAGGACCTATCAATCATTAAAATAATTTTTCGTAATAATAGTGGAGTTACTCAAGTTATTGAGCCTTTAAATTTAACTCCACTCCCTACCAAAATTAATCTTAAAATTACACCTTTGACTTTATTGTGCATTTCCATTGCTTCTAAATCTGGATTTTTTTACTGTTAAAATTTCCAAATGTTTATCCAGTTGCATTAGAAATAAATTCGTTATTTATTTCACATAAATTGTAAAACAAAAGTGCTTTTCTGAAGTGAATTGAAATAATTTTTTTGTTTAATCATTTTTATTTAGTAACATTTCAATATTTAAAATAATGTATATAATTTTAGTTTTTTCTGAATTTGTTTTACTCATAATTGATAATGCATTGCATCATTTACTATTCAAAATATTGATTTTATTTTTATATGAATGTGATCAATGTTTTCCCATATTGAATATAATATTCTGAATATGTGATTGCTATATGAAACATCAAATATTTTATTTTTAATTATTAAATAGTTATGTTACTGTTAGTAACAATTTAAAAATTTAATTTCTAATAAAGTTTAGAACATTGTCTGAAAAAATTTAACTTTTCAACACTCCTAACAAATAAAAATGAAAGCTAATTTTTAAATGAAAATATAAAAATCTATTATTATTATTGAAATAACTTTTATTAATGGAATCATATTTAAATATTTAATCTTTTTTCACCAATTTTTGTGGCAATGTGTGCTGAATTGAGAATGACTAGGCAGAATGGAAATAAACTTTTATCAGGATGTTATTCTCTGCGCAGCTTGTCCTTATTTGGACCTGGTGCCAGAAAACCAAACCAACCAACCAGGATGTTATTCTAATTTTAACTAAAAATAAAAGTATGCTTATATTCATACCTTTAATAACAACATTATTAATAAACTTAAGATGTAAATAATCCTTTTATCACTGTAAAGTTCCTTAGCTGCAATGCATTAATGAAAAAAGTATAAGCTTTGGCTAATATGCAGGTGATTGAAAATACATTGCAATGAGGTTGAAAAAGGATCACAGATTTCAATATTTAAAAAATTCAAAACTAAAATAAATTTTCAAGCTTTCAACACCTCTTCCTATTCGTGTTTAGTTATATATGTTAGACACATATTTTTGTTTGAAAAAAGCTTGAATATTTTTCACTATGGCTAGTTGTATATTTTCTATTGATATTTTAAGTTATGAGTGGCTAGTTAAACATAATTTCCAAAGTTAAATTTGTATATTTAGAATCAGATTTTTTAATTAAGAGAGCTTAAGAAGTTATTGAAATATTCTTAATTTTTAAATTAGCAGTTAATGTACTTATTCTATTTAGTATTTATAGAATAAATAATTTCACTTCTAAAAGAATGAAATTAAATTGCTTAAAGAATAAGTGTAAGAAGTTCTCTAGAACTTTTATTTTTAAAATTGGAAAAAAGATTTCTAAATCGATTTTTTTCATAAAATGGAAAATTTAATTTCTTTATATTAAAGGAAGTATTCCTTATTTTTAAAAATTGATATTGTGTTCATTGATTAACGGAAAATGTGCTCTTAACTGAAATATTAGTAAGCTCCTTGGTCAGAAGGTTGTATAAAAATATGTTATACTAGAGAGATGCAATTGATTGTAAAAGTGATAACATGTGAAGGCAGGTATATTTTTAAGTTTTCCTGGTAAAAAGTATTTACATTAGGCATGGTATATTCTGAGATAAAATCATTCAACATTTTGTCGTTGATTGTTTATAGCATCTTTTGACCATTAGTGAACAGCCTAAAATTTTCTTCTTAAAAACATTCTATGTGTGACTTAATAAGAAAGTACTGAAAATAGAAACCTTAGATAATGCATTATTAAATAAATATTAAAATTAGAAAAATATGTATGGTAATTACAATTAAATTTTCCCGCTAAAGTGAAGAGATCCGTACAGAGGGTAAAATGCGCCAAGCAGGTGATAAAGTGGTGCGATAAGTTCGTCAAACTGGTTTAACGGTTCGGGTTACGTATGTGTTTTCGTTTATTGGGTAACATGATCGCGTGACAAGCGCGTTTTGTATGTAACCCTTGAAACTATTATAGAATAATATTTAATAATTTAGTTTCAATATTCGAATTTTGTATTAGTGTGTTGCTAGCGAAAATTAACTATGGATGAGAATGTATTGAACTTACGTTTTTTGTATTTAGAGCGTGATGGTAGTAAGAAAGTAAGTATATGAATTTTTAAGGTGTGTGTATTGCATGGTTAGTGTTAGAATGTGCCGCGTACTGAAATTTCTTTAATGTGGGTGCCGTTGCTCGGTATATTAAAAATCGAATTTAAATATAAAATGAAATTTGTTAACGTTTGAAATTTAGCTTGATTGCCCGGTTGCCACTGTAGTAGGTAGTGCTACACTGATGTTTTTTAAGGTGGGCGCCATTGCTCGGCATAGTAAAAATCGAATTTAAATAAATTAATGATATTTGTTAACGTTAGAAATTTAGCTTTATTATCGATTGTTACTATATTACGTAGCTGTACATTATTTTTTTCTTTGTTTTTAGGTGAGCGCAATTGCACGGTATATTAAAAATCGAGTTTTAAAAATTTCTTTTCTAGTTATTAGAATTTTAAAATTTCTATAGTACTTTAATTGTAATGAAATATTCAAATTTTTAATATTTGGAATTTGGAAAAACCCGCAATATCAAAGCTAAATCGCAGCAACTCTTGCTATGCAATAGACTAAAACTATTCTGTGCACATCAAGCAACAAGATTATTTATAGCTTTTTCATTTGTATTTCACTTAAATTCATATTAGAGGACAAGAAACTTGAGGTCTTCAAGACATGAAGAGAAGACGATAACTGTTCAAGGATGTTGTGCATGACATCATTAAAAATAGGAAAAATTTATTAGTAGGAATTTTCTTTTTGCTTCCACTAAACTTTTGTGTATATATTTCATTAACGCACTTATATAAGTGCGTTAATATACTTATAATTAACGCACTTATATAAGCGTATTTCTATATATTTATGTTGTTGTGGCGTATCCTACTTTTGTCTGAATTCGTCAGACAAGATCCATAAGACAACTGACCCGAAGAAAATCTGAAACAAAAAGGGGAAAAGAATAAAGGTCCTTCTTGGTGAGCTCCATGCAGTCAAGAACATGTTCAGGGGAGGCCTGTTGGACTCGGTATTTTGTGCATAATGAGTAGGTCTTCCTCCCCTCTAAAAAAGAGAGACTTTTTGTGTGGCCGAAATGGTGGTGACAAAAATTGAAATTTGTTAATGTTCGAAATTTAGTTTTATTGCCCGGTTGGCACTGTAGTAGGTAGCGCTACACTGATGTTTTTTTAAGGTGGGTGCCATTGCTCGGTATATTTAAAATCAACTTTTAAAAATTTTGCACCTATTTATTATAATTTTAAAACTTCTATAGTATTTAATTATAATGAAATATTAAACTTTTTAATATTTGGAATTCTAAAAAATGCGAGATTTCAAAGCTGAAGTTCGAACGCGATCGTTATTGGTTGACATATATCGCGCGTAGTGACGTAATTTAGGTTGGCGACAGAGCTGTAGAGCGCTTGGTGCCAAAAGTTGAAATCGCGCCAATCGCGTACGGATCTGGTAACTTTTACCCAAAAACAATATTAATGAATAACAATATTACAGTGAAGTCATCATGGTGATCTTTGACCCATGGATGTACACTGCCAGCTGTATAATACCTCAAATCATCCTGCTGCTTGGTGCCATTGTGTAGAAAAACAATGAGCTTATAAGGGTGAATATAGTCTCTAAAACTATTGCTTACTTGTATTGATCCATTTTGCCTTCCACAATGATGAGAAAAGCCAGGAAAACATTCTCCAGATCATAATACTCCTACCAGGACTGTTCCGACAAGGTTGCAAGGGGTTTGCTTTCAGAGGTTTAACATTGTATATGCCATTGTCATCTGTCCAATTTCTTTTAGTCCAGTGGCACCTAAAACGGGATTCCTGAGAAAAGGCCTCCTAAAGTTGCTCAGTGAATGACCAATTGCAGTAGTTTGAAAGATGATGTTGGTAGCATCTTGGTTCATCTGGGCAGTCAGTTGCTGAATGGTAGCAAGTCTACAGTACCAAGTGCATCTATGTAGCCATCATTCATCCATGTCATCACTGTCCATGGTTCCCCATGTCAATAACTCTGGACAGTCCCATTTTGCCTTGCACTGTATACTTTTACCACATGTTGACAAGCAAACTCTTCACGTACTTAGCCATTTTGGAAAGGCTTGCATCCTTGGACTTAAAGCCAATGATCATGGCCTCTTGGACGTCAGATAAATATGTCTCAGCATTATATCAACGATTGCAATGTTCTTTAAAGCCCTCACACGTCCTTTATTTATGCTGAATTCCACTCTGCTGCCAACACCTGCAATTTGTGATTGGTTATTTATGTCAGTGTCGTAAGTATGTGGTGATCACATTGATGTGACTGAACTGTGTAAATCTAATATAATTCTGCATATAATTGAATTTGATAAAAAAAATAGTTCTTAAACTAACTTTATTGACAAGAAAGATTGTACTATTTAATAATCCTGGTGCAATTAGACTTACTGTAAAACTTAATTTTTAGATAAAAGTATGTTTTACATTAAAATATTTCTGGACACATTTGTATATTTTAAAGCATTGCAGATAATTGACATAGTGTTAATACTCTACATAAATTTCATTTCTTTTTCCTGTTAAGGACCAGTTGATGGAGGACCAGCTGAGTTGCGTCCAATATCATCATCTGAACTTAGTAAGTATGATAAAAATGTTGATTTGTTTCATTAATTAACATTAATATTAACTGTATTGGAATTTTAATTAATAAAATAATAGCATATAGAAATTTCTTATGAATGTTGAGGTAATGCAAGTGAAGATCCATGCTGTGATCAACCTGATCACAAACATTTTCAACTGGATTTATGTTGGGTGAGTTTGAGAGGGATAACAGTGAAGTCATCCTGGTGATCTTTGAACCATGGATGTATGTACACTACCAGCTGTATGATACCTCAAATCATCCTGCTGTTTGGTGCCATTTTGTAGAAAAACAATGAGCTTATAGGGGTGAACATAGTCTGTAAGGACTAATGCTTACTTGTATTGATCCATTTTGCCTTCTTCAATGATGAGAAAGTGCCAGGAAAACATTCTCCAGATCATAATACTCCTACATGGACTGTTCCGGCAAGATTGCGCCGAGCTGGCAGCTGAATGGTTAGCGCTCTTGCCTTCGGTTCAACAGTTCGTGGGTTCGAATCCCACCTTGGGCATGGATGTTTGTAGTGGTTCGGAATCCACTTTAAGCCGTAAGACCCGGTCTAATTAGCCCTCGTGTGCAAAAAATGACCGTTGAGCGACAAACAAACAAAACAAACAAACAATCCGGCAAGATTGCAAAGGGTTTGCTTTCAGAGGTTTAACATTGTATATGCCATTGTCATCTGTCCAATTTCTTTCAGTCCAGTGGCACCTAAAGCAGGATTCCTGAGAAATTGCCTTCTAAAGTCACTCAGTGAATGACAAATTGCAATGCTTGCATATTCTGCATTTGTTGAACAGTAGTCAGCATAAGTTCATGAAACAGGCATCTGCTTTAGAGACCTTCACACAGCAATGTTTGCTGAACAGTATTTTGAGAGTTGAGAGGCACTTTGATAGCACCTTGGTTCATCTGGGCTTTCAATTCCTCCATAGTAGCATGCTACAACGCAAAACAGATCCATCCTAGATTGTTCTGGCAATGATTGCTAGGTGGTTAATGTAAGGAGTTAAACCTCTGAAAGCAATGTCCATCTGTCCACTCGTTTTATTCCAGTGGAGCATAAAACATGAATCCTCGAAAAACGCCACCTGTAGTCACTCAATGGAGAACCATTTGCAATACTCGTGTGAAATTCCAGCCTTTGTTGTTGATGAACAGCAATCAGCATAAATGCATGAACCAGGCACCTGCTTTAGAGACCTTGACACAGCATGTTTGCTGAATAGTAGTTTGAAAGATGTTAGTAGCATCTTGGTTCATGTGGGCAATCAGTTGCTGAATGGTAGCAAGTCTACAGTGCCAAGTGCATCTATGTAGTCATCATTCATCCATTTCATCACTGTCCATGGTTCCCCATGTCAATAACTCTGGATAGTCCCATTTTGCCTTGCTCTGTGTACTTTTACCACATGGTGACACGCAAATTCTTCACGTACTTAGCCATTTTGGAAAGGCTGGCATCCTTGGATTAAAAGCCAATGATCATGGCCTTTTGGACGTCAGATAAATATGTCTCAGCATTATATCAACGATTGCAATGTTCTTTAAAGCCCTCGCACGTCCTTTATTTATGCTGAATTCCACTCTGCTGCCAACACCTGCAATTTGTGATTGGTTATTTATGTCAGTGTCGTAAGTACGTGGTGATCACATTGATGTGACTGAACTGTGTAAATCTAATATAATTCTGCATATAATTGAATTTGATAAAAAAATAGTTCTTAAACTAACTTTATTGACAAGAAAGATTGTACTATTTAATAATCCTGGTGCAATTAGACTTACTGTAAAACTTAATTTTTAGATAAAAGTATGTTTTACATTAAAATATTTCTGGACACATTTGTATATTTTAAAGCATTGCAGATAATTGACATAGTGTTAATACTCTACATAAATTAATTTCATTTCTTTTTCCTGTTAAGGACCAGTTGATGGAGGACCAGCTGAGTTGGGTCCAACTTCATCATCTGAACTTAGTAAGTATGATAAAAATGTTGATTTGTTTCATTAATTAACATTAATGTTAACTGTTTTGGAATTTTAATTAATAAAATAATAGCATATAGAAATTCTTTATGAATGTTGCTGGGCTATCAGTTCCTCCATAGTAGCATGCTACAAGACCAAACAGATCCATCCTGCCAACATCCTGGACTGTTCTGGCAATGATTGCTAAGTGTTTAATGTAAGGTGTTAAACCTCTGAAAGTAACTCGTTTTAATCCAGTGGAGCATAAAACGTGAATCCTCGAAAAACGCCACCTGTAGTCACTCAATGGAGAACCATTTGCAATACGTGTGAAATTCCAGCCTTTGTTGTTGATGAACAGCAATCAGCATAAATGCATGAACCAGGCACTTGCTTTAGAGGCCTTGACACAGCATATTTGCTGAATAGTAGTTTGAAAGATGTTGTTAGTAGCATCTTGGTTCATCTGGGCAGTCAGTTGCTGAATGGTAGCATGTCTACAGTACCAAATGCATCTATGTAGTGTAGCCATCATTAACCCATATCATCTCTGGCCATGGTACACCATGTTGCTGATTTTGGACAGTCCCATTTTGCCTTGTAGTGTACACTTTTTCCATAGTGACATGCAAACAGTTCACAAACTTAGCCAGTTGGGAAAGGCTTGTATACTTGGCCTTTTGGACGTTGGATAAATCTGTCTCAGCCTTACAACAATAATTACAATGTTCAAAACTCAAACACGTGCTTTATTTACACTGAATTCCACTCTGCGGAAAATATCTTCCTTCTGTGATTGGTTATTTAATGTCACTGTCGAAAGTAAGTGGTGATCACATTAATGGGACTGAATTGTGTAAATATACTTGTGGTTTGATAAAAAAAATACCTGAACTAGCTTTATTGACAAGATTGACTATTTAATAGTGATGGTGCAGTTAGAGTTACTGAAAAACTTAATTTTTAGATAAAAGTATGCTTTACATTAAAATTTTCTGAAAGCATTTGAAGATGATTCGTATAAATTTACATAGCATATTGTATCTTATTTAATTTCTTTTTTTCTGTTTAGGGGAAGATGAAGTAAGACCACCTAGTGTGGATTCAT
Organism: Latrodectus hesperus; assembly: GCA_037975125.1. NCBI lineage: Eukaryota > Metazoa > Arthropoda > Arachnida > Araneae > Theridiidae > Latrodectus > Latrodectus hesperus. Next base: position 15,098,092 of record CM075860.1, on the reverse strand, counting down.
CGTCCGATAATAGTAAGTACGATGAAGATTGATGTTGAATTGTTTCTCTCTCTCGTTAATATTATTTGTATTGTAATTATAATTAATAAAATCATAGCATATTGAAACTTCCTTTCCATTTCTTGTTCAGGTGATGATGAAGTGAGACCACCACCTTTCCAGAGGCGGATGAGGATACTATCTTCTGATAGTAGTGATAGTAATAAAAACTGATAAATAATAAAAACTGATGTTGAATTGTTGCATTATATATATATATAATTGACATAAATATTTGTATTGTAATTGAAAATAATATAGCATATTGAAATCTTTCCATTTCTTGTTCAGGTGATGATGATGTTGTGAGACCACCACCTCATCAGAAGCGAAAGAGGATTTTATCTTCTGAGAGTAGTAGTGGTAAGTATAATAAAAACTGATGTTGAATTTTTGCATTATATATATATATATATATATATATATATATATATATATATATATATATATATATATATATATATATATAAATATAAAATTGACATTAATATTTGTATTGTAATTGAAAATAATATAGCATATTGAAATCTTTCCATTTCTTGTACAGGTGAAGATGAAGATGAAATACATCCTCTTAAGAGGCAAAGGAGAATTTCATCTGATAGCAGTAAGTATGATAAAAATTGGTTGCTTCATTTATTGACAATACATGAAATAGTATTAATGTAATTATAATTAATAAAAATTTGAGTTAATGTGTAATTTAAATATTTTTGTCTTCTTAATTACAAAGTTGTTAGCTTTCAGAATGTTTCAGAGACATTGTTGATGTATAAAAATATGTAGCAGAGTTGAGAAGTTTCTAATAATTTTTAATATTGCAACTTTCAATATAAATTTCGATGAATCATATATTCAACAATAATTAAAGTGAACAATTAATTTGAGAACTAAAGCTAAATGCCTCATCTAGTAATGCTTAAGCAAGGGTCACATACTTACAAGTAATCTGTGATATTAAACTAAAAGCACACCAGATCCATTGAAGCATTAAGGGCTTAAATACAATTGTACTTCTGAAGTATTTTTAGTGGTTTATGAAATAATTGTGTATTAGTAACTAAATCATTAATATTTTGAGAAAAATATAAACTTAGTAAACAAATCTTGTTAGCTTCAAATCTCATTCAGTTGGAAAATGTGTTTAACTAATGCCATTGTATTAATGTTGATACAGGATTCCAAAAATTTGTTACGGAACTAACTAATTTGATACTATGTCTGCACAGGATGGCTTTTGACAGTTTTGATCAGCACTTCTCTGATTTTAACTTACAAATGTTTCAATTTCAGATGAAAATATACTTTGATGTTTTTCATCTTTAGTATCCTTTAGTACACTTCCATTAGATTCCAAGTGTTCTTTATCATGTAATATACACTTTATAATTTTTACCGAAATAATCACATTATAAATGAAAGGGGAGACAAAACAAATGAAATTAGTATGTATTAGAGACTGAAATTTTTTAATTAATTTAGGACCACCATTATTTAATAACCATATTCCTCATCTTACAGCGTTTGTAGCATTTAGAAACATGTAAAATTTTACTTGTCAAAAACAAGGGATTTGCCAAGCACAATCTTTTTTAAGGTATATATTGTAACTTTAACTAAATGTGTTAGATTTATATAAGAGTTAGCAGCTGCATATTAATTCTGGCATTTAAATTTCAGCAGCTTCTTAGTTTACAATTTTATCATCTAAATGAATATTTGCAATGGTTATAAATTACTTTTAAATATTTTTCCTAATTATTTATTGATCCTGTGCAAAAATGCACTGTAAAACAATAATAAAATTTTAAAAACGCTAAAATTGTTAGTTCCAATTATACAAGTTAATCTTTAAATAGTCATAATAAAATTTCTTTTTTCGGAAAATGAAATTTCTTTTTGTGAAAAATTATTGAATTTAGGCAATGATGAAGGCATCAAAAAGCCAATTTTTTTCGTTAGACATTTTGTATTGCTATTAATTGAATAAAATCAACTTTAGGCAACTTTTTTGACTAAAAAATAAATTAAGTTTAATTTAGTAATGCTTTGACATAGTAGTGTTATCAGCCAATAATAGTTTACCTTGTTGAAGAACTTGTATTTTATTTCTTCATTATTGAATTGGAAATTCTTTTAGTATTGGTCCTAAACATTTGTGTTATTCTATATTTTATTGAGTATAATGTTTGCTGAGAAATAGGATTTTATTTAATTTACTTTTTCAGGTTTACTTTAAGCTCTTTCATTGGATTTCTTATAATTTTTATAAAATTGATAAAATTCTTAAATAACAAGAATTATTTCTTATGGGTCATTCAAAATTTTAAATTGAGCAAGTCATCTGGGATAATGCATAAAATTTCTGTCAATTCATAAATCCCAAAGATCTTTGTAGTGATTTAGATTCTACTCTAGTTAGCTAATGTCTAGTTATTTCTCATGTGTAAAAAAGGTTAAAATTGAGTAAAAAAACAAACCTAACTTCTTCTTTAAGGGGTCACAAGTTGGTGCAGCTGTTAGGAATAACATGTAAACAATGGAAGTGACTAAATAATCAGTCAATTTGAGCATATTGTATAGAAGCTAATAAAATAATTTTGAAATTGACAAGATTTTTATTGTATAACAAATGGTATTTGTTTGAGCTTACTCAAAGGAAAGTAACTGTTAATTGAATTATATAAGTTGAATTTATTTAAATTAGGATGCATTTTAAGATTAATAAACTGTATCTTGTTCATAATTTTTAAGGTGATATTGAGCCTTCTATCGACCAGATGGAAGAGCTTAATATGGAAGTTGAAGCTGATGAAGCTCCTGTTCTTCCATTGATTGTACCTGTTATCAAAAATTCTAATTTCAGGCAAAAAGGTAATTTGCATATTCTTTTGTTTTTCACATTTCCTTTCTTTTGTAAATTTTTGAAGCAATGAATTTTACCGACATCATTAGTATATAAATTTAATGTAAACAATTTTAGATAATGTTAATTCGTAAGCTGAAAGTATCTCCTGCACTATAAAAATAGAATTTTTTCAAAAAAGAGCAACATTTTACTTTGACTAAATAATAAAAATTCTGGTTAAATTATTTAAAACGAAAGAAAACCAACGTTTTATGTTTGACAAGTGCGTGTTATTTATATATAAAGTAGTCTTAATTCTTTGTGCTAATCAACTGTCACACTGCAAGTACTTTCTAAAATTAAGTTGTATTTTAAAATATTAAAACAATCTGTATGAAAAGCTTTATTCGTATTAAAACTTTATAGTTTATGAAAATTCTTGAAATAATTTTATTTCTATTTTTTAAAAACTTTAAAAAAACATTAGTTAAACTTATACAAACATTGACAGAAAAGGTTATTATATCTGTGTCTAATTTATTAATGAAGTTAATTTTGAAATGGTGTATAGTAAAGACATCTAGCAATTTGACGTATAATAAAACATTCAATCGGGTGTAAAGTGTGCTTATGATTAAGTTAAATTTTAATTTGAAATAATTTAGTTATTACAGAAATAGTTATTTTGAAACATATCTACATTATTTTTTAAATTTATAAAAAGTATTCTAAGCTTTCTTTCACATTCTTTAGATAGTTTTGTGCGATATTGTTTTTCTGATTTGAAAGGTGATTGAAATTGTAATTAGATAATTTCATATGACATTAATTTAAATATTCATTTTTTAAAGCTGTTCTATTAAATTAACAATTTCTTCCCGAGTTCATCTAAGAAATTACTTATAGTTGTGCTAGCAAATATTCTTTCATATGACAGTATAGCAAATATTTTTTTTACCTATTTGCCATGTCTCCATGATAAAAATTCCTTTATTTTTGCAGGCAATCAATCAGTGAAGAGACCAAGGGACGAGAAAGGGCGTTTTGTTAAATGTAAGTTTTTATTTTGGTTTAGTAATTTTTTTTACTGATTGTGGCACAAATGAAGAATTTATGTAAGGCTTTCTATGTTATGTTTTAAATAAAATTTTAAGATTAAAGTTTTATTATTCTGTTCTCCTTTTTCTGTAAAATAATTTGAATATATTTAAATTAAAGGTCCTTTTTTAAACTTTAGTTTATTAAATTTGATAACACAACTTTGTCAGATAATTATGTTTAATTTGCAAAAAAATCTGGATTTCTTTTATAGTAAAGTTCTTGCTTAGGTTTTCCCCTATGTCATAGGCACATCTGTCTTGAGGATAGATTTCATATTTGGAAATTTCTTAGTAAAGATTTTAATTAAAAATTGTTTTAATGTAAATTTCAATTAAGTTCAAAGTTTCCATCGAATCAATATGTAAAAATGATTCAGTCAAACAGATTCTTCCAAGACCTGAAATTTTAAAGATTTTTTTAGTGTAAGGTTCATCATCTTCATGTAATTTAGGTAACTAATGTGATAACACTAGTTATGCTAGTAATTATGTACTTTTCTTCGAAAGCTTAAATAATCGGCAAAATTTTGCACTTGTAAATAATTAAGTAATGAGAATCTTTTGAACTATTAAAGAAATAAAAATGCCTAGAATATGGTTATGAAATAGTATAGTTTTAAGAGTTTGAAAGTTAACAGAATAATTTACAATTTCTTCTATTAAATAAAAATTAGGATAAAAGTCACCCGGTATTTGATTTTAATAAGTATATTTACTTGAAAAGATTATTATATACTTCTTAAAGTGCTCAATGAATTAATAGATAGAAATCTCTAAAATTTCCCATTAATTTATACAAAGCAAAATTCAGTAGTGCAGAGAATATGGATTATTTAAATAAATTTTCTGTTATAGCTGTAAATACATTAAAGGCATATAAAGTAATCATTATATAAATAATTCTAACTTAAATAAAAAATGCTCTCATTAATTTTTGTAATTGTTTATATTATTTGGAGTTATTATTGAAAAATGTTGTGTTGCATATACATAATGTGCATTTTTGGTTAAGAACAATTTTTAAAATAAATTATTTAGCATATTTATGCAAAATAATTTTTGTAATACTGGAAAGTTTATCAATATGTACTGGAAAATTTTGATTATACTACAGAGCATGCTTAGTTTTTCACCTCTATATTAATGTTTATTTTCATTTCTCTATAAGAGCTTTTAGTTAAAAATCATCTGTGTAACATGCACACTCTACTTTATACATGGTGATACATGAACACATTATCATTATGTGGATTATATTCTGTAAATTCTACATACTATGCGTAGTATTCTCAGATGTATTAATGTATAATATGCCCAAAGAAATTCAAGCACATATTCCATGGATTATGTAGAGGAAAATATGGTAACTGTGAAGCTGTTTTAAAAGTTTATTTGTTATTGCTTTATAAGTTTCTAGCTCTAATTGATTAGCAATCTTATTTAATGTAATTAATAATTATCTTCTCATAGTTGATAGTTTTCTCAATTATCGAACTTCCAGACAAGCAGTTCTGTGTATTTTTGTTTTCAAATATATTGCACTAAAATAGATTAAATTTCTCATTTTTCTTCATTCTCTTTCACCCATTTTTCTTTCTTATTTACAATAAAATATTTAACTTATATCACAGTTCTTATAGATGAAATAACATATATAATATATTTTAGAATCTGAAGATGTATAAAATCATATCACTTATAAATTCTGATTGTGCATTATATGATCACTTTATAGATCTTGACATGTTTGCAAAATTAATAATTGTAACAGAATCTAAATTAAAATTTCCAGAATCAGCTGATAGAGTCAAGTTAATTAGATAGTATTGGATTCCTTCTAAGAAATAATTCAGTCAAATAGATTCTTCCAAAACCTGAAATTGAAATATTTATTGTTAGTATAAGGTTTATCTTCACGTAATTTAGGTAACTAATGTTATGAGATTAATTTTTATGTTAGTAGTTATATGTGCTTCTCTTTGAAAGCTCAAGTAATCAGTTAACTTTTGCACATATTACTAATCAAGAAATGAGTCTTGAATTATTAAAAGAAATAAAAATGCTTTAAATATGGACATGAAATTGTATAGTTTTAAGAGTTTGAAAGTAAACAGGACAAAAGTATCCAGTATTTATTTATTTGAAAAGATTGTTATATATATATCTTGAGATACAAAATAAATTAAGACTTATGTATCATTCGATTTCTAAAATTTCCCACTATTTTATACAATGCATAATTTAGTAGTCTAGAACAGGGATGCACAACCTATGGCCCGCGGGTGAAAATTGGCCCGCGTCGCCTTTAAAGTTGGCCCGCGAATGTTGTTAATAAAATAAGACTAATTTAAAAAGAAATGAGACTCTTTCAAATAAACAAAAGAAAAAATCTGATAGGAAAACGATTCTACATCAGAATAAATATTTTACATTTGTGAGCAAACTTTTTCTTTAATGAATTTAAACAAATCAAAAATAAGAAATAGGATAGCAGATGAGAACCTTTCTTCTGTTTTAGTATTGCCACAACGAATCTTAAGCCCAACATAAAATCAATAACTTCAAATATTCAGTCACAGCCATCACATTAAATTTTACTAATTTTTTTCAAATGTTAAATTGTGTTCTTTGTATAATTACCAAAAAATTTTCTCCCGTTATTCAATTTCAAGTTTTTTTTCTGGAAATAAAGTATTTTAAGCATATCTATATTGTTTGTGTTTTATTACTTTATTGTATAATGTTTGCATGAGTAAATAAGTAAATTAGCAATTATACAATTCATGCGTATTGCCACAAAAAACAGTGTTTTCACGTTTATAACATGTTTTAAAATTTACGTACTGCTTTGGCCCTCGACATGATCTTTTTTCATATTTTGGCCCCTCATTCTGAAAAGGTTGTGCACCCCTGGTCTAGAATATTGATTATTTAAAAAATTTTTCTGTTATAGCTAAGTTTATTGAAGGCATTTAAAATAATTAAATATAATTAATCATTAAATATATAAATGTTAACTGAAACATAAATGTTCTTATTAATTTTTGCGATTGTTTCTATTATTTGGAAATACAATTGAATACTATTGCATTTTACATAATATGCATTTTTAGCAATTTTTAAAGTAAAAAATTTTACATGAAGGCCAATACTTCCAGGAAAATTTTGATAATACTATTGCACATGCTTAGTTTTTTAACCTTTATATTAATGTTTATTTTCATTATATTAATGTTTATTTTCATTTCTCTATGGAGCTTTTAGTTTAAAGTCAGCTGAGTAACATGCACACTTTCTATATCACCATGCGGAAGTGAACATAATATTATGTGGATTCTATTCTGAAAATTCTATGCATTAAATGTAGTTTTTTAAGAATATTACAGTTCATTTCAAAATGTAATGACTATATCCAAGTGAAAATGACTATATCTAATAGCAACTGTAATACTCTCTGAGGAATTAATTTTGAACATAATTGGAAAAACTGATTATAGCTGATAATTATTTTATAAAACGTTTCGGGCACAACAGACATTTCTTTCAAAACCTTTATTGTAAGCTTTTTATCAGATAGTCAGTGGTGCTGTATAATATGTCCAAAGAAATTCAAGCACACATTCCATGGGTTATATAGAGGAAAATATGATAACTTCTAAGCTGTTTTGAAAGTTCATTTGTTATTGCTTTATGGGTTTCTAGCGAATTTCTTGACAAACTTTTGTGTATTTTTGTTTTCAAATAAATTTCCTTAAAATTGAAATAGGGAATTTCTAATGCAATTTAAAATTAATAAGATAAAAATGCTTCATTTTTTCCTTTTCATAGAATATTTAATTTATATCAATTCTTATCGATGAAATAATATATATATTTTAGAATCAGAAGATTTCTAAAATATATATATAAAATCAATATTAAATTCTAGACCCGCATTCTATGATCACTGTATAGGTCTTTTCATGTTTGTATGGTTAAAAATTGTAACACAACCTAAATTTTCTAGAATGACAAATGATCATATATTTCAGCTAATAGTCAAATTAATGGATTGTTTCTAAGTAACCTTTTGATGAGGCAAACATGTTTTTTCTGAAACAAGAAAGGATATCTAAATTTGTTTTCTTCAGAGTTTTTAATAATTGGTAATACATACACTGTATAAATGATTTAAACAAGAATAAAATCAATTTCAAAATAAGTGGTGTATTATCCAAGAATGTTTTTCAATATCCTATAGTCTGTTGAATTTTTACACAAAATGCTTTGTGGACCTGGTGCATATTTATTTTTAATTATTTATAATTAACTATAAAATCTTAATTTATTTATCATTCTTTATCTCAACCTTTTTATCTCAATCTGTTCATCCTTAATCTCAACATATTTGTCATGCCTTTTAGAAACAGAATACATAGTTTTTTGTTGAAGAATGGACATTCTTCTAATATTGATTAGATCAAAAGTTATTAAATTATGCACTTGTGAAGTTGTAGATTTTAGTCAGACTTTGAGGTCTTCTCACTAATTCCCAGAATTTCCACACTTATACTGAAAACTGCTTTTGATAATCTACATCATTGAACTCTTGCCAATCTTCTGATATTGTAAGTGTTGCATATGACTTAATTTAAGAGTTTACTTTTGCTTTAAATTTGTTACTTGTGTTTATTCTCTTTCACATAGAAATTTAATTTGCAATTTCCCTTAAAATAATTTTTCCAAAAATTCTATTGAATACGTTAGAGATAATTTTAAGATTATAAAGGGTTCATATCCAAGGATTAATATTTTAAGAGTTTAAGACTGAAAATTGTTATTAATTACTAACGAAGCATATTTGCTGGGAAAATAACAGTATGATTTGTATTCTCAGATATTGAAAAAGAAATTTGCAATCATTATGTGAAACAATGAATCAAACCAGTTTTTATATCATTAAAGAAAAAATAATATAACCACATCAAACTGTATACATTCATCAAAAGCAAGTGCATTACCCAGTTTCAGTTTGTTAAAAGTGTTTGAATTCCTCTTAAATAATAAAACTAATATTTGTATAAATTGATGTGTGAGTTTTAGAAGAATCTGTCAGAAGAAGCAAATCTTGAAAAATGGATCAAAGAATTAGTATAAATTTTATTAGTAAGAAATTCCAGAAGTTTTTTCTATTAATTTTCCAATAACTTCATTTTGATACCAAGTTTTGCTGTTTTATGAAAATTATGCATTCTTGTAAGAATTATTATAGATTTGATTCTGCTTAAGCTTTATGTTAATTTGAGCGATTTCTCAGTATATGTTTTTTTTAAGAGGGTAAAACTGAAAATGTATTTTTAAGTTTTCAAATTTATATTAATAAATATTTATTAGTGTGAAATAAAATACTTCTGTTTGTATAAGAGGCATTTTTAATGCATATTAAAGAATAGAAATTAGGGGGAAATGACTACTCACATCTTTGAAAATGAATAATGGGCGATTTTCTTTTGTGTTTCTTGTGAGTATTCTAAAATTGAATTTTCGTTTTGTTGTAAACAATTTTATTCATTGAATTACTTCCTTTAATTTTGTATTTAACTGTTAACATACTAAAATAGTAAAATTTTTTAAATGTATTTATAGGTCCATTTTCATTGCCTAGTCATCGGGGGAAAAAATGAGGAAAACTGAGATTGACAGGTTAACGGAATCTAGTTTTCTTGGCGTCGGTGTAGATGCACTCAGTTTACTTAATCTTCCATCATTGACAAGGTCAGGTGTAAAGTTTCATTGACATGAAGTAAGTTGCAACTGCATTGATATTCTTCAAAATTTGAAAAATGGGAGTTAACATCATTTTTATTCTGACTTGAATTCTCACCTACTCTAATAAATTTTGAGAAAAATGGTTATTCTTTTGAGCAATATTTAATTTGTTTTCTTACCTTTTCACATTTTGGTTGGAAAATTGCCATTTAGTTGTCTTTTATGTATTGTGTAGCAATTTTAAACTCTAGTCACATGATTTATTTACCTAACTCATCAATTAATGGAAAGTTTTTTAAAATTAAATTACCTAAATGTCGCATTAACATCTTTAATAAAATTAATGAAATGTTTAAAGTAAGATTTAAAAAATATAAATATTCTAAAAATATCATAACATTTAATTATCTTATTTTGATGGTTGATAGGAATAGCTCTTTATAACTTTGGTTTTCCATTTTTAAGGAATTTGGGATATTTTTGAAATTTTCTCTCTCTTAGCTACATAAAGTTGAAGGAAGGAATAATTTGTATGATGACAGCATATAAATAAAAGGAATGAAAAATATATTTTCTGTTAATTTGATATTTACCTAACCAAGAATGGGTTAGTATAAAAAGACTTCTGTGAAAAAAATCTTTTAATCATAGATAGGAGTTTTAAATTGAAATTGCTTAAATTTAGTTTTTTTTTTATGGTGCAATGCATTTTTGATGTACATATTTCAATATTTATTTTTCATATGCACACAGATATACAGAATGTGAAATACTAATCAAAAAGTTTCTGACTGTAGAATTATTTTTTATAATTAATATAGATTATACTATCGAAGTATTAGGTTAGTGAGAAAATAAGTCTTTTCTTTCTATTGTTGTTTTCTTAATTTGTAGAATATTCCTTAAAGATATCGTAACTAGTATAGATGATAAATTAATAAATATTATCAAATGTTGTAGATTTGTTATTCAAATCTTTCCAAAACAAGCTGTCAATAAAATGCTAACATTATCTGTTGTAAGAGACATAAGAAATTTACGACACTGAAATTTGAAAAGGTGACACAGTTAATAAAAAAACTTACTAAGATCATTGGGAGAGAAATTCTAATCATAACAGTACTGCTCACATAAAAGAATGAAATCGATTTTTATGATTAGATTAGAAAAAATTATATAGTAGTGCAAAGTAAACCTATGGCAATAAAAAAAGGTAAACAAAATTTTTTTAATGTTGATTTTTTAAAATACTTTGCTCTAAATTAGATTGTAAGATTGTATAAAATGAGAAATGTTTTAAAATTTTTTCTGTTGGGATTGTTTTGTTTTACCAGATTTTTTTTTTTTTAAGAGGGGAGTAATTTAAAAAATTTAAGATGTTGAATTTTATATCTGTGGCATTTTGTAAACTCAGTATCAAAGGTAAAGGCTGTTCATTTTATATGTAATAAGATGAATTATCGTTAATTTGAATTGACATTTAACTGTTAGTGTTTTTTTCTTCCACACTTTAAGATTTGGTTAATTAAAAACTATAAATATTCACTTATTGCAGACATAAAATTATTATTTTATAAGATGTACACCGTTTAGTAAATTTATTGGTACAAACAAAAATTTTTTTGTAATTGTTAAAAGTCATACTAAAATTATTAATTTTTATCTTTTCGTCATGAAACACAACTTCTAGAACATTCATAATCATTGTCTTCTTTCAGCATTCTATTTAAATTTTATATTTATTTTAATTAATATTCATACTTTCTTTTACAATTCTCCATAAACTTCTGATGGAATTTTCATGAGGAGAATTAGCAGATCAATCATAAACTGCTAATTTCTGTTCTTGAAAAAAATTTTTCGTTAGTATATAAGTATATGGAGCCAGATCTTGTTGAAAAATACCAACATCAGTGAACATTTGTATAAGAGCCATAATTTTTCGATTTATTATAGATATGTATTATCTATTAAAAATTAAAAAAATTACTTATTTAGCAATGTATTTATAAATAACTAAGAAATGAAAAAAATATGGAGTGATTAAAAATTATATACAAAAGCCTTAGAATGTGGATTTGAAACTGTATTATTTTAAGAGTTAGAAAGTAAATAGAAGAAGAATTTAAAGTTTCTTTTATTAAATAATTATTTAGAAAAAGTCGGGTTGGAAACTTTATTTAATAGTTCTATTTATTTTGTTTTCAATAAATATATTTATTTGAAAAATGGTGTTCTATACATCTTAATGCACTAAATCGATAAGAATCAATTGAAGATATTATAAACTCTTAATCTATACATACCTACATATCATAAAATGTACATAATCCTGTAATATATATAATATTGATTATTTAATTAAAAAAATTGTTATTGCTGTAAATTCATAGGCTCTTGAAATAATTTAATAGAATTCTGAGTTGACTAAAAATATTCTCATTAATTTTTGCAACAATTTATTTCTAATAGGAATGAACATAAGATTAAGAAGCTTGTTGGAAAAAAATGGAGATATCAATTATTTTGAATGATGGTAAGTTTTTTCTCCACATTATTTTTTACATACCATCATACTTTTTGTACTAGAGCGTTATCTCATCGATTGCCAAAAAGTGTGCTGTTAAAGCATTTAAGTACTTTTTTTTGAAAATATTTGTTAATAAAGCATTTAAAAATTAATTTTAATAAAATGTAGGATAAAATTAATTTTTGTAATTCCTATTGCAATAGTATTATAGACATGGTTATCGAAAAATTTTTCATAAATTGAAAATACAGATGTACGAGTTTAAATTGGCAATTTTCGGCCAGGTACTTATTTGAGGAAGTTATAAATATGAAATCTATGTATTTCTAAGACTACAAAAGTACACTTCAATCTCTTTTGAATAATCAAACTATGTCTCAAATTTTAGGCTAAACCATTGCTTAAGGCACTAGCAAACAGATATTCATTTCAATGGGTTCATTTCCTGCTCATTGTGGAATTATGGACAATGAAAACTCAACTTTTGAACAGGGAATAAGAGTTGGAAGATTCTGGAGGAGGAGTAGAGAACCATAGCCAGTTTCTCAAGAAAGACTGCAGTGGCTCTATTTAGAGTACTGACTGCTAACAGGATCATCTCCTTAGAAATAAGAGTGGTGCATTCCCTAACGGTGTCTCCTGTGATCAATGAGTTGAATTGTGCTTTCTCTGAGAACATTGTCAAGAAGTATTGGAGAGCTCATGTATCTTAAGGTAAATGTTTACCATTAACTTTTGTGTTTGTAATTATAGAGAAAATATTACTTTTTAAAAACGTAAAATATCTGTATTTATTTTTGTGTATTTATTTTATCTGTATTTACTTTCTATATTTCTTCAACAAGCAAAATCAAATTTAAGTAAAAAGAAAAAACTATATTTTATACACTTCATTTATTGTGCACAGGAATTTATTTTATTCGGTTCTAAGTTTAATTTTGTATTTTATAATAATGGATAAAGTGTGGTGGTTAATTATTAATCAGGCTATATATTAATGTATTTTTAAAGCTTATTATCCTTAAAATTTCATTTCTGAGCTCTGCATACCATGATTCTTTATGACAATTGTTTTTAAATGTGAATATTTTACTTTTTGATGAATAACAATACAAATATTTTTCTAACCAAATATTTGAGACAATAAAGCCTCTAAATGAAAAGTTGCTTCATCTATTAATGAAGTATTTGAAATAAGTAAACTATAGTGCTTCTTATGTTTTAGCTACCTTAATTTTATATTTGGTTTGACATTTATAAGTTCATATGATAGCTAACATTTATTAAAGAGCAGTTTCTTAAATTTTATTAAGATTTATAACACTAATTAAAATGCAGTAATTAGTGTCAATAATAAGATCTCTTAATTTTAAGTATGTTAAGTTTCTTCAGGTATTAAATTAAGCTTTTCAGTTAGAGATAATTTTTTGTGCTATCAGGAGTAATGCATATATGACTCTTTTTCAAAAGAAAGGAAAAGAGCTTCATGCTATTATCTAGAAGCGAGGGTAATCTTGTACAGAATATTGCATAGCTTATAAAGCAAAAATGTTGCATAGTACATTGTTACCCAAATAATTCTGGCAATTCATATCAGTATTCATTGTATTTTAAATTAATTACACAAGTAACTTAATAAGTATCCAAAATTTTGAAAAGAAGCAAAGTTTTTTAATCATAAGTTAGCCAGTGTGTGTGTATGAGATCAACATAGAATTAAACTTCCCTGCATTGCAGTTTTAATTTAATCCCAAACGAGGATATGGCTAAAAAGTAGTACTTTTTTTAAACATGAGATAATTTTCATGTTCATAGATTTTAGAAAGTTTTTTCTTTTTTGTCTCTGAAATTCATTCACTGCTATTGGATTTTAAATGAACTTGATTTTTCAGAAATGATTTTTAAATTGATGCATTTTTGAGATTTTCTTCTCATTTTATTTTAGAGGGCTAAGTAAAAGAAATAATATTTTCTTTTCTTTTTAGGTGAACTGTACCTTTTTGAGATGTATTGTTTGTGATGCGAGTTAAATTAGTATTTTTCATGTTAGAAGGCACTAATATTTCTTAATCTATGGAAGAAAAAGCATTGAAAATGATAAAAATTAAAATAATCATGGTGATGCGTAAAATGCCAATTTTTCCAACAATTCAAATGATACTTGGTGGAAGGGATGATAAAAAGGACTTTCCTAAAGATTTGATTCTGCTGAGAGTGAATGTAGCCTTCACTTGCAAAAAGTGACTGACACTACAATGAGACTGAGAAGTGAAACAAGCAAATGAGGAGATTTTAAGAAACATATTTTTTTTAGTGTAGGTTTCAATTTTACTTAGCTCTTTAGTGTTCTGCTGTTGGGTGCAAATAGTTTTAAATACTTTTAGTTGCAAATAATAAATTATTTGCTAAGGAATAAAAATGTATTCTTGAGAACAAAATTATATTCTGTCCATATAGTAAACTAGATTATCACAATGCTTTAAATTGATAAATTTCTTGTAGTAAATGAACACACTTTGAAATTTACTTAGTTCCATCAGGCTTTAATAAGAATATAATCATATAAAGGTTACTCTTATGAGAGAAAAATTGTCTGACAATCTAAGCCTTTCAGAAATATTTTTTTTAATGATAAATAACTGAGCATCATTTAAAATATAGGCTATTAGATTTACTTTGTTATGTAATGTAATTTTAATATTCATATTTAAAAATATTTATTAAGATGTGATTTTAATTTTTATTAAAATCACATCTATGATGCATTCAGCCATAAAGTATGTTCTGATGCAACAAAAATTATTATGAATGACTTAATGATTATTATAAATTACTAAATCTGTGTGAAATAAGAAAAGCTTGATGCAAATATGATTAAGATTTTTTTCCATTATTTTTTTAAAATTTTGCTATTAAACTTTTTAGGTAATAATTATTTCAACATGTTCCTTATGTAATTTTGATCAAATGCTATTATATCCTTTTAAAGTGTAATTATTTGTCCTAATTTAATATTTCGTACAGAATGAAATTTTACATTTGACGATTCCTGGGCAGTAATTTCAATAGTATTATCAACAATATTCTTGATGTAATGTATTTTCAAACAGATAATGAATTCAAATTTCTTATAAAACATAATGAGCTGAAGTATGAGTAGAATTAATTTTCAATTATTTAAAGAGTCATTTAAAATTCTTATTTAATTAAAATCAATCTAGAACTTCTTAAGTTATCAAATAGGTGCACTTAATTCGGTTCTTTAAGTACTTTTCTACGTGGGAGTACACACACACGCACAAGTATTCTGAAAATTACTGCAGTATTAAATGTAAATAAAAATGAATGAATTATAAGTAATTGTGTTCTGTATCGCTTTTCATTAGAATTGCACAGTGAGTTATTCATGTAACCCTATGCTTAACAGAAAAATACCATTATTTTTAAAAAGCAAACATTTTTTATATTCTTCAATCTCAGAGCTAAATATTTAAAAAAAATTATTGAAGAAATGTTCTAATTCAGTTTTACCGTAATATTAAATACAAATAAGAATAAGGATTTTCTGGAATTAGTCGTTTGATAATAAGTAAATCTTACAAAATCTTTTAAATATTAAGGAAAAATTATATATTTAAGTGCTAAAATTCAACATCTTCTGCATCGAAAACTTTAGACTAAATCATTGCAATGAACTGTATTTCCAATGTAACAAATGTTGAAAGATGATGGCTTGAGGTGTTAAAAAGAAAGTGGAAAATTATCGCATTATATTTAGAATTAAATTTATTGAATTTCTTTTTTCAAAAGCAAGGGACCATTACAAAATTACCATAATTAAAGTAGAATAACAATTCTTGATTATAAATGAACTGTAACAAATAAAATTCTCAACTAAGTGGTTAGAAATCCTGAAGTTGGTTCCAGTCTTATTAATAAAAGCAATCTTTGAAAGGTCTATTTTTTCTACATCACAAAGATATGTAGTTTTTTTAGGCTGCTAGCAAACAAAAGTGAGTGACATGCTAAATTGTACTGATCTGACATGTTTTTTGTGATGGGAGGAAAAAATCGGCCTTTTCAATGATTCTCTCATTGTATCTTTGCTATTTTGCATAGAAAATGGCATTTTGATAATTATTTCACTGAAATAAAACTAAAAAATTGGTTAGTATTAAAATATAAAGGCCAGAGCCTCTGCTTGGTCCTTGCTACTAAATTATAAAGACCCACCAATAATGGTCCCTCACAGCCTTAGCTTTCATAAAGCTGCATCTTTCATCGTGACTCATTGGTTTATTGGAAGTACAGGTTCATGGACTAGATGATTCTGTTTATCAGATGTGAATAAAAAATAGCAACACAAAAACAAATTATGTTACTATTTCAAAATTTCTTGTTGTCAAGAGCATGTATATTAAATAAATTAGGGCATCATTCCCATGAGTTAAAATTAATTGCTTGCATTTATAAGAAGTCAACCTCACAAACTTTGCATTAATAATTTCAAGACTTTCATGTTTCATTACGTGTGAAATTCCATCAAATTATTCTGGTACTGACCAAAATATAAAAATTCAGCTCATTTTCTACTCTAATTTCTACGGAAAATTGTTTACAAAATCAAAAGGCTCACTACTACAGAACATACTGTAGTCTTCAATCTAAAAATATGACAGCTTTTGGCCTCATTTAGCACATTCCTCCCCCCATAGACATGACATGGAATGCTTTATGACGGCTCTATAAATTCGCATGTGGTATTTGTTTATAGTAAATAGGGAGTTTTAGTTTTGCTAGAGCATTGGTTATTTGTTTTGCTGTTCAGTTTTTAGTGGATAATTAGATCGTTTTTAGTAGACGTGAGTTCTTTCTGTTTTTACCGTTGCAATCTGGAAGATTCGAAAATATTTAACTGAGCCTGAAATAGATATGATGCAAAAATATTTTAAATATTGATTCTGAAAGATTCTGGTAGTGATCCTAAAATATATTCAGATTGTCTTGTTCATAAAGATTCTAGCGAATCAAATGATGATGACATTTCGGACGTCTGTAGGTATCGACTTTTTGACAAAAAGTGTTTTTTGATAAATAAATGAAAAAAAAACACATTACCATGAATTTAATTCATCTGATAATTTAGGATTATATAATTGAATTAATCAAAAAATTGTTTACCAAAAACTTCATAAGAAAGATGTAAATTGTATGAGGATTCTTTTTGCTGCTCTCATGGTTGAATTATTGAAAGAAACTCGATTCCATTAAGTATTTCTTTTAGAGTAAATCTTGGGCTATATAATGTTTTGTGCAGTAATATTACAAAAATGAAAAATTTCAACTGTGTTAAGGTCAGTTTAATTTATCATAAATAATGTAAATTATAGTGAATGTCCTTGTTTGAATACCTTTGTTGGAAGAGGCAGGAGCTTACATATTTTTTTTGTTAGACTTAGTTCATAGTTAGGTTTATAGGTTAAGTTTAGAATTAGTTAATTTATGATTAGGCTAGTAGTATAGGTTTAGATTTAATTAGATTTAGTGTAGTATAAGTTAAGTAAATCCTGCTTCCTCCAATAGTAAAAAATTTCCTTTTGCATTGAAATATTTTATATTAGCTGCAGAAATATAAAATATTTAAATCCATGGTGTATTTAAATGTATTGTGAAAATTAAACACAATACCTTTTCTGAGTTTATTTTGGGCAATATTTATCTTACTGCACATGAAACATTTATCTTTTACAAGTATATGGAATTGCCACATATTAAGAAAGTTCATTTTCACTACAAATGTCTACCATCAAGAATGTCTGACTTCGGTATTAAGCGGAATTGCTACCTTTCAAGAAAAACTCATTTACAGCAAAAAAAAGAAAAAAAATCAATATCGTTTTGTGCTGGAATTTTCTTTTAATTGCTGAAAATTGTGACAGCTAATTTTTTTCTTGTGCATAATAAGTGCAAAAATTTTTAGCAAGTATTTAGTGTTATAAATCAAATTTCTTTTATATTTAAAGAGTGATTCATGATATCTGAAAATAAGAATTAGCTTTTAATTCAATTTATAATTGGCTGCTTCCAAAACTAGTAAATATCATAAATTAACTAATGAAATTTCTTCATATTAAACTAATTAAATATGTATCTTCGAATAGTTTTGAAAGAAATTTTAATGTACTCTTAATCTTTAACCTGAACATTTACGCCCAATTTTTTGTCATCATAGCAAATCAGTTAAAACTTTTGAAGGGAAGGAAAAAGAAAGGACAGAAATTACAAAGGCTTTTGAAACTTCTGGAATTTTGTCTTGACTTTATGAAAATCGTGAATAACTTTTTAAGATAAAAATAAAGGAATATATAGAATTATGACAAATATCTTCAATTACCATAAACGTTAGTTGCATGATATGTGAAAATTCAAATAATGTTAATAGCAAAATTTTATTTTCTTAAAGCAAAGAATGAATATCAATGTTTTTACTTCCTGCTTTGTATTAGTGGTGTTTGAGAATGTAAAACGTTGTAGTTTAGAAGTAATGAAATTTACAAATGGCTGAAGAAATTTAAATCTATCAGATTACATGAATGCATATGGTTATTACCATCATTTAATTTCCAATCAAAACGAAAACGCCTTCATGCCTTCATTTAATTAATAAATAGTCTCAGTAACTTGGGAGATGGTGAAAAATATCCGAAATTTTAACATAAAGAATTTGTATTATGAATTATTAATTTTAAATTACCTTTTAATTTTTTTACCTGGTCTATCTGGTACGAATATCTTCGTAAGAGGCATTCAAGGTGTCTTAATAAGAAAAGTCTTAGACGAAGCTATATATCCCACTGCATTATCAATAACACACTGTGCAACTCTAATGCTTTCTTAAAATATAAAATTCTTAATCAGGGATTTCAGATCCTGTATTTTGACATTGTTTCTCAGTTATCTTGATTGTTATGAATGAAGTTGGGTTTATGAACCATGTTGATGGTTATTGTAAGTAAAGAATTTTAAACTATTTGGAAAAAAGCAAAAATCATTAATAACCTAAATTTCTTAGGAGAATTGGTAGAAATATTTGCACTTGACTACCAATAGTTCAGATAATTACTTTCTATGCAAGAATATTTTTAAAAAAGTTTTCTTCTGATTTAAAATAAACATTCAATTGTTATACCCAATTAGTATTTAAACTAATTCAGACACTGCTTTGTTTACTATACCGAAATACATAGTTTGGTTCTTATAGTTTATGGTTGTTGACAGTCACATGATGATTTTAGACAAATATAGGTTACTAATATATTTTTCAAGTGCACTTTACACAATGAAATGTTATAAATATATTTTATTAAATTCCAAAATAATATTATACGTTGTGGAACATTAGTTTCCCTTCAAATCTTCTAAAAAGTAGATTTTCCAGACATCTATCACTAAATTTTAATCCACTTCACGATAATCCATACCAGTATGTTTAATAAATAAAAACCTAATATTTTTATTCCTGGGTCACACCGAGTGAACTGCTAAATATATCAGATAAAATCAGTCCTGCACTATTAATGTGTGCTAGAACTTGATCCTTTTAAAAATTAAGCTAAATAATTCAGTATAATAAATGAAATGTTACTTAAGCAAAAGATGATACACTAGTTAATTAAAAAAAAGTTGAACTGTACGTATAATTTGCTATGCTTTAACCTTCAAAATTACATAAGGAACATTGTTTAAAATGTATATAAAAATACACAAAAATGATTTCTAGTTTTAATATTAATTTCTTTCATAATAAACGATTATACCGTTTTTAAAATTTTAATAAAATAAAAATTTTAATAAAATAAAAATTAAAAATGCAAATGTGTAGTCGACCAGTAATGTACTTTTGTTTGATTTGGTTGAATATTTGTTCAAAAATATGTATAAATATTTGTAATTAGATACTTTAAATGGTCTTTTTTAAAATATGTATCCATATTTTATGGTGGAAAACCAGAATTGTAGGTATAATTACTATTAATTTGTTTTTTAATAGTAGTATGCTAACAAAATAAATATTTCATAATATAAATATTTTTTGAATATGAAGTTTTTTGTATAAACATAGAAAATGTTGGCTATTTATTATTAACATAAAATGAATAGCAGAATTTGTAAATATATGTATACACATAAAAAAATACATCAGTGTGCATACTTGTTAACTGTGTAAGTGTGTCAAACTACTTGTAAATAATTGTTACTGTAATTGTTTGTAATTGTGTTATTGTAGTATAGAAACCTGTTAACTTTTCCTGCCATGTCTGTAATTGTTTATACTTGAATCAAATAGTGTGATATTAAGTAACTGAAAATCATATAATATAAAGAATGTCATGTGCAATAATAGAAAAGGACGATTTTCTGATAGCAGTGAAAATTTCTATCAATTTTTATATCTTTACTATTTTAGTGTTGAGTGCTTAAAAAAAAAGATTTCATGCTCTAATTATGTTGTTTATTTTTATAATATGTGTAAACACCATGCTACAAATTTAATTTGTAGTATTTTTAACTATCAAATTTCATGTACTCATTGATCTTGTAAATATAATCATGAATTATTAATAAATGTTCTTAAATGTATTAAAATGTCTTAGTTTAAATATAATTTTTAGTGCCTATAAAATATATTAGCTTCTAAAAATAAAATTTTGAGCAAACTATTTTATTATGCCATTTTGCATCTCAAAACTTGTGTACATAATTTATACCTGTGCAATAAGAAAAGTTTCAAACTGCAGCCGTATTTTGCATCAAATACTAAAATTTAAAATCTCAAGCATCTTGCTCACATATTTTTCTCCTAATACTTATGCCATGTTTAAGTTCATATCCTTAGCATGGTTATCTATGCAGTTAATAAAATAATTTAATTATAAATTGTGAATGCAAATAATCACAAAATGTCAGGAACGTAGCTTTGATGTTCTTCCACTTTGTATTAACATTCGAAAGTTTCCCTCTTTTCTACTTTTATTTCAAAGTTATTTTCCTGCCATAAAAATTAAGATATCTTTAACTTAGTTGTAAAATTTAAGAAATGCCTTACATTCGTAAAATTTAATAAATATGGAAATGATTGTTGAATATTTCATCAATGTATGCAAATAAATCATTAAATAAGAATGTATTTCAAATTGATATAATGAAAAAGCACCATAAATATTTTTCGAAAATTTAAGATGCTGCCTTAAAACTTCTTAGCATCTTTATTTCTCAATAGCTTCATTTAGCATCGTTTTAATAGCATATAATCTATAACATAACAAAATGTTAATCTGAATTCTGTGTTATTCAAATGTCCAGGAAATAAAGCTGTAGTGTTTACAAGTAAATAAAATTTGTATATAATGTGTGTATTAAAACAATTATGATGTTTGTGTGTAAATATATATATTAATAAACTTTATTAAATTGCTTGTTTTATTATTTTTAAACTCAAACATGTTTAAATTGGTTTACTATAATAATTTGTAATGTAATAAAGAATGATATCAGTTTAATTAGTAAACACAGAAATTTGTTTCATTGAATATTTATTATGAAATGTATTAGATTGGCAAATTGATTGTAAAAAAGGCACATAAATACATTTTAATATTTCTGAGCAAAAATATCTCTGAAAGTTTTATGAATATCATCTATGAAGGGATGAATGTTCTCCTTAGGCAAGATGCTTTCAAACTCTCCCTTGCAAAAATTCTGAATAATTTAAAAAAGTTATGCTTCGGTGTAAAATAAGAACTGCGTCAAAATAATGAAAAATAGTTTTGCAAGGTTGTATATAACTTAATTAGAAATAAGAGAGGTATTAAGGCTTGGTTCATGAAACTAATATCTACAAAATGGTGAACCTGCTTCAAGGAAGGCACAATTATAAATTGTTTTAATTGAATTGCATAGGTTCAAACAAACATTCTAAATTACTAGTTATGACTCTCGTTGTACTTGATTTTGATGGATTCTATTTTAAAGTGTGTTTTTGGTACAAAGCTTTTACCAAAGATAAGCTATTATTATTTATAAAATGTGATATTGATTTATTATTCATTCTTCCAAATTTTCCATTGAATTAAGTTGTACATGTTATGGAACATGAGTAATTATTTATCTGCTATTTATCACACATCACGTCTGAATGTTTTGTTGGTATCTTTTATGTATATCTTTGTATATTAAATAGAATACTACATTAATTCATGATTTCTTATAATTTACATACTTCGTATTCAGCAAAAAATATTTTAATAAATGTAGGTTGATAACAATTGTAAACGTTATCAATTTGCTTTGCTTAGGAAAAAAGTCATACACATGTATTATAACTAATAATAAATATCGTGAAATTTTGCAAATATATGCTCTCAATTAAGTTCGATTATATCAGTTCTTGGGTTAAAAACTAGTATTAATAATAATTGCAGTGACATGATTTTATTTCTAATTATATATATATATATATATATATATTCAGTAATTAACTATTTTTAAAATTTTTCTACGCTCTATGTTGAGATTTAATTGTTTTTGTTTGTAAGTTTAATTATTAACTAAAACTTCAATCGATAAACGTTAAACTCTTGAGATATCGAAATTACTTCATACAAACTAAAATACATTTAAATGTACCACAGTTTTATGTGAGTGAAAAAGTTTTTATATACATGAAAACAAATTTAAAAATGAGGCCAATTTTGGAAAGAATGGACTAAAATTATAGGATAAAATTAAGATCAATAAACCTTTAGGTGCTTATCCGGAACCCCTTGGAAGGGGCAAGTAACCAATGCAGATCTTCCAGTCTAATCTCCAGCTTTGATAGATTAATGAGAAATAAAGGCTTGTGTGGAAACTTGCTGCCTAAACGGTCAGGGCTTATTTTTAACTCGCGTGAGCTTTTACTCGAAAATGGAACCAAAGAAGCTATTCGCATATTTTTTGCATATCAATTGTTGAATTCTGTTTGTTAATATCAAAGAATTGAAACAGGATTTAAGTTCGAAAAGTTGGACGGCAGAAAGATTCTGTTCGTATTTTTAAGGATCTTTTTCAATTCATATTTTTAAAAGTAAAAACCTACTTGGTAAACTTTAGAGCCCCTTAATTATCCAGGCCGACGCATGAGATTTCCGCTGTCCAAATCTTGGCGACCGTAATGTATCTGGAGTTTTTTGCTGATTGCCTTGAGAAATAAAGGAATTTAGAGCAAAATTTGTAGAATTGTTTGCTACCAAACGTAGGCCATTAGTTTGAGTCTTTAAATAATGAAAACGGCAACGTTTAAACCATTAATGTTCGAAACTATTTTATGATGCTTACGGTTGGCTACTTTTCCTTTAAAATCGCCCTTTAGGCACAACGTAGGTTTGCCTATTTTGGTAAAGAAACTTGCGTGTTAAAAAGTAATATTATTTATCTTAAAAATAGTGATATTTTAATTAATGAAAAAGCTTATTTAAAATGTAATTATATTTAACATCTTATTACATCGTATCTTGTTCGAAGTGTTTATCATTTTATTTATATCTAAATTACAGAGTTTGTACACTCATTTTGTTATGTTTCTAAATTTGTATTTTTCCGCCACCAAACACATTAAATAAAAAAATAAATGAAATGAAATATATGGCTCAATAAAATTCAACTTTAAAATGTATTTTAGTTTGCATTATATGTTAAGTATGTATTACTCTCAAGTTATATATTATATAAATATATATTACTAGTTAGTTATAATATGTAAAAAGCTATTATGTATATGAAAACTTATTACATATTACTTACACAGTTTAACATAATTTATTAAAAAATATATTTAGTAGAAACTATAGTTTCTCTACTAGTCCTTATTTATAACCCTATATGGTAGTTTTAACATAGGCTATATATTGGAAGTTTGTATTATTGCTTGTGTCAGTAATAATATAATAAAGTGTTAAAAAAATGTTTTTATTTTGTATTTACATAACGCAATTTTATTCAATTCTTAAAAAATTATCAAGAATAGTTTCTGTACATTACAATCTTTTTTTAAAATTATAACAGGAGAAAACTACTTGTATTAAAAAAGTTAACCATAATTTTATTATTCTTTGCAAACTGTAAAACAATTTAAAAAATATTTTTATATTGCTATTTTTATTGTTACAGCCCTAACATGCAGAACTTTAAAATTAATTTTAGATTATATGTTAAGTATGCATACTCTCAAATTATAGTAATATATATATTGTAAGTATATATTACTAGTTAATAATAATATATACTTACGAAATGTAAGAAATGCTATTTTTTTATTGTTCGTTATTATGTATGGGGAAACTGTTATATATTACTTACAGTATAATTTAATAAAAAAAGTTTATGTACTGTCCTTTTTTTATAACACTATATGCAGGTATATATTATTTATGTAAGTTATATCATAGGTTCACATATTGTAAGTATGTATTATTGCTTGTCAGTAATATTATATTAATATACTTATTGTGATAAATTGCTTATAATATACAAAAAAAGTTTTTTTTTTATAAATTTCTGATATTGTTTTTTTTTCTTTTGTATTAGTAAAACAATGTAATTAAATTCTTAAAAAATTATTAAGAATGATTTTTGCACATTACAATCTTTTTTGAAACTTATTACGGGAGATAAATATTACTTTAGAAACATCAAAGAAAACAAACGTATCAAATATAAACTAATGCATGTAAGAATGTTGCTTCATACGAAGTTTTATGGCAACCATAGTGTTTGTGACATGTCGGCAAGTCCATGCGTCAGCTCTTTACAGGAGCCTTAGTAAACTGTGAAATAGTTATTTGAATAATTTTTCGAATTCAATTGTTTCTTATCATTATATATATATATATATATATATATATATATATATATATATATATATATATATTATTTTATTTTTTTCAGGCTGAAATTGTTTTAATAGCATATCTGTGCAATAGAAATTTCCTGATAACTTTTTGTTATTCTATGTTATTTTACAGTGCATTTAAAGCCGAAAATATTTTATCTAGAATTATTTATTTTCTTTATTAATTTTCTTTGAATGCAATTGTTTAATTAAAGTTCAAAAGAGGTTATCAACTCTCAATTCCTTTTTTAGATTATGCTAAATTCTTTTTAACTGTGTAATTCTTTAAAAAAGAATGATCATCATAAATCAAATCTTTCCATTATTCATTGTGAATTAATCATTATTTTGAGTGCATAAACATTATCTAATTTTAAGTCGAAAACACATTTCTTATAAAATAAATATAAGCTATTACAAATAATTTTTATTTTTATCAGATTTTTTCATCAGATAAATATACATCATAAATTAAACAACTTACCATAGCAGCAGTGATTGAGGTTGTTCATTTCTATTTAATAGTATATATTTGATTTAAATTACAAACAGAAATGTATTTTAGCTTTGTTAATGGACTTCATCTAATCAAATTTGTTGCTTTTTAAATCAAATATACCATTTTTTAAGACAAATTTTCTAAAATTATTTTTTTAGGTGTTGTACATTTTCTCAGCCAACACATAATCTGTTGTGTTGTTGTTACTTATAACTCTAGGACAAGCCAAGCTCGTTGTGCCGTTGGCTGTGCGAATTTAAGTCAGAAGTGTGAGTTGTTCGTTTAACCAGAGCATCGTGACTTTAGTGTAAACACCTCCGATAGATGGCACCACCAGAAGAAAGCATAATCTTTTTGATGCTAATACGTAAAATTAAAATGTTCGAAAAAAGAATGAAATCTACACAGATAGAAAAATTCATCCAAGTTGTTATTAATTTTTAAAAAATATAATAAAAAGTAAGAAACAGAATTCCATACAAAATGAACTTAATCGATTAGAGTATATAAAGGGCAATTTTGAATAAATTCATCAATGAATTATAATCGTCATGCAATATAGTATTATTACATCTTTTGTTCTGCAAATGTAATGCATTTAAGTAATTTAAACTCTTAACTTTACCAAATAAAATTATTTTATAAGTTGTTAATTAATTTTCAAAAATTAAATTCTTTTGTTAAAAATGAATGTACAATGAATGTGAAACACAACTGAAACCTACATTGTTATAAGAAATTTGCGTATGAGATGTTAGTCCCTCAAATTAAAAGGGCACATATTAATAAATGCATAACTGTATGTACATGCTTGCTATTTTAAGAGATAGAAAAATAAAATTGAAATAACATTAATGATATAATTATACAAAATTCGAATATAATGATTGATAGAATCAATTCCTTTCTATGGGAATATTTTGCAAGAAGGTGTCTCCAAATTTAGACAATATAATTAATCTACATTTTAAATACTTGTACAATGTCTTAAAAATACATCAATTAAATATAGTATAGATATAACAAATGTGAAAAAAAATTGGCGGATCAATATTTAAGTAGAAGTTTTAGTCTAATTATTTCCAGTTTGCACATATTGCTCTTATTACTAATCCGAGAAATATTCTGAAGTAACAAGTATTTGCTTGTTAATTAAACTTTTTTGAAGTTTTAAGATGATTTGCTCCCACCATTCCCGTATAACATTGCGGTTACAGTTAATGGTGTGTGACACACAGCCAGCGTAATGCCATGTCTCTTTTGCATGAAATTAAAATCACGAATTAAAGAAAATAAGTATCGGAATTTGGAGTAAAATTCTTATCAGGGATTCAAGGAGTGAAAACTTTAATGTTAGCAAATATTAATTAAAATAATGGAATTTTTAGGAAATGTGTAAAATATTTAAGTTGTGCGTTTAGAAGAATGAAAAAGTTGTCACTAAATGAGAAAATCAATACAAGAAACAAAATTTTTTTAAAGATAGGCTTTTTATTTGTTTTAAGTCAACATACATACATTTATGGGATTTCAAACATGTCAAATTGAGAAGAAAATGGTACACTTTTCCTATATACCATAATTTGTAAGGGGAAGAAAAAACAGTAAATTATACTATTGTAAATATTCCATTTACATCCTGTATTGTTTAAAAATGTTTATTGTTTACATTTTTAGAAACTATTAAAAATAATACAGACATTTTATTTACATTTTATAATATAATAACTGTCAACTATTGACAAAGCATATGGAAACGCCAATGTTTATTTCTGGTGAAAACTGCTTAACAATCGCATTGGTGGTTGACTACTTGCGTATAATGTAACAGCATCTTTCTTTTTTTTCAATGAAATAAAATTATATTTTGCTGTTTTCTTACTCTTGTTTATTGCTCTTGGTTTTTTACTCTCGTAATGCTCCTTAACAAACAAAATTAACATTAAACCATCTTTTGCACCAATTATCTTTAGATTTGTTAATCTCTCCTCACTCAATTTTTTTTCAAAAGTAAAAATAATAGATTGAATAAATAAAAATAACAATAAAATTTTGAGCTATTGAAATCTAATGTACAATGTATTATTTTCACTTATCAATAGAAACGTACTATTTCTAAAGGATTATAAACGGGGATATAACGGAAAAGTACCAAGAAAAATTCGAAAAGAAACTGATAACACTCCCTACATTTAGAATTTATCGATCAATGTCCCCTAAAGAATCCACCTCACTGAGAAAAGGGGCGCACCTCCCTTCATCTTCACAATCAGAAATTGTTGTGACCACACACAAATCAAGTTGATTTATTTCGCTGTGATTCGGCCAAAGAAATACCATTTGGCGATTCGCTTTGAAAGATACATTTTTGGAGACATACGCAAGTACGACTCGGGACAACCACGTCAAACGGACATTCGACTGTTGGAGGCTCTGGTCTTGAGCTCGAATTTTATCTGTTCCTCTGACCTCTAAATTCTCCCTTTATTATAACGAATCAATTACAGAGCCTGTACTAACAAACTGATTTGCTTCTGCATTTGAAAAGTGAGTTCATTTTATTGTTTGTTTATTTAAGTTTTGAATATAGTAATTAATATTAATTCTTTTGCATGTTGTTTCCAACAGAAATGCATAAATATATCAGAAATATATTAATAATGAACGATTAAGTAAAAGGATATTTTTATGTACTGTGCGAAATAGTAAATATTTAACGCAAATTAATCTGATCTGATGTTTGTTTTATACTTAATATTTATTTGGATATTTATTCACCGTTTGATCACTGTTTTCAATTATTATAGAGCATATGTTTTTGCCACCCTTTTTCAATAAAATATGCAGCGTTATCTATTCAGAGTATTTTTATTTCCCTTAGAAATAAAAATCCTATGTTTAAAAATAGCTTTTATTTTTCGATCGAATTGCATTTTTAATCATTTTAAACTTTATTTTTAAAATTTTCTAGTTTAAGATTAGTATTATCTCATCGTTACAAATGATCATCCTATTTATAGAATAAGTATTTAATTTTATAAAATATATTAACATAAACATAATTATATATACCATTAAAATAATAACTTAAAAAGTTTCCCATCATGAGGACAAATAAATATTTTGGTCATAAGTTTTGTAATTATTTTTTAATCTATCCTAATGACATAGAGGTAATTACGTTTATCTTCAAAAAAGCATTAGAAATTTGCTCAAGAATATTTACATTGTGTCTCTCAATTCTGATATTTTTAATTTTATTTCTTCATATTGAAAGAAAATTAAATAAACATATCCATAAAAATACTGATTATATAATTCAATTACATGCCAATATCGACAAGATTAATTTCAAATTCTATATTTTTCATTATTTAAAATATTCAAAAAATTATTTTTTTTAATTTGAGCGTTAATTTACAGTTTTTCCCTTCGATCCTACTTTTCTTTTTTTAACTAATTCAGTTTTATTTTAACTATATAAAGGATTGATTTATTTCCCATGAAAAAAAAATTATATTTAATTAAAAGAGAAGTAACTGTGGTTGACATTTCATATCGTAAATTGATTGTAGTTTATGGAAAACTAATTACGAAAAAGCGTAATAAATATTATGCTTATTTATTTAAGTATATAAAACGCAAAATTCATAAATTCCTTTTAAATACATATATTGCTAAATGTATTTTTTACGAATCATTTTTTCCCTAAATGAAATAGTATTATTTAAAATTATAGTTAAAATATACAGATTTATGTTAATTTCTCTTTCATTAAATAATAGCGAGTAAAATTCCTGGATTTTTCCAACATTTAATTTAAAATAAATTGAAAAATATCGATAATATTCTAAGATGTAGATAATTACAATCCCAAATCCAAAATTGTTAATAGGTTCATCTAAAGATATTTTACATAGATGAGAACTTCCGGAGGCTTCATAACAACTGAATTTCCCTCGTGTCACATTCGTTGTCCAGGCTTAATTGTTACATTCGTATTCTACAGAATGTTCAAATCGCAAATGAGTGGTTGAAGATAGATGTTGCGTTTCGGGTGCATTTATGTATATCTAGCAATGCACACATTGTTTGGAGTTTATATTTATATGTCTTATAAGAAGATAATATGATGTCTTTCGGTGTAAACGATCTTTTCTCTGGCAATTTATTAAGTAGTAAATGTAATTATACAGGTAATATTTTATTAATAGTAAGGTAATTTGCCGAAAATTTATTAAAATATGATTTAAGCAAAAATGATATTGTTGTGCTTGCTATACCTTGGCAATGCGAATTTAAGTCAATAGGGAGAGTTATTCGTTTTAATCAGAGCACCAAGAAGATGAAATTACGAATATATATATATATATATATATATATATATATATATATATATATATATATACATATATATATATATATATATATATATATATATATATATATATATATATATATATATATATATATATATATAGAGAGAGAGAGAGAATCACCTTTAATTCTTTTTACAATAAATTAAAATTTAGAGACACATAATATTCAAAATTAATATAAATGTATTTTACAATGATGTGAAAATCAAATTTACAAATAAAACTTATTTTACTAAATTTACAAACAGAAAATTTACAAATAAAACTGATTTATATAATCAATTTCAAAGCCAGGTTTAATTGATTTTCGAATTTTTTATTAAAAACAGCGAGAAAAATGTACTTAACATTTATATTGATTTTATTTTAATTCGTTTTCAGAATATTAAAGAAGTGAACAGAGAGAATAAAAGAAATAGGAATAAGTTACCTCACAGTCCGAACCATTAAGTGTCTGGTATTCGTTTCCATCACAAAAATTATATCCTGATAATTTTACTTACTTTTTTTTATGTGATAACTATCTATTAAATCATACCTGACACACAATGAGTGAAATCGTTTTACTCAATATGTCAAAGTCATGAGAATTCGGCTCAGCATATTAAATTCTGAGTTTGGTGATCTTTTAGTGGATTTTCTGGTTTATCTGCCAACCAGGTTTTTATTACGTCATAGAGATGGAGACCTATAAGAATAGCGTTGAAAACTTCTTTGGCAATCCTAGTATATACGTCATCGTAAGACGTCACTATACGTCATCTTGACAACATTTATTCGTCGCCAAAAAACTCAGAATTTCGCTTGATGGATTATACGGCAACTGTGCCGAGAATTTTTTAATGATTCAGGTAAGTACTAGATGCAGAAAATCGCATTAAAGATGTGCATGACCTATAGTATCTAGAGTATAGTATAAGGTAAAAATACCAGTCCATCATTTGATGGCAGTTCAGGTCCAACCTCATCTATTGACTGCGCTACATATATCAAAATATTCTCTCTAAATAATCTTACGATTATTTACATATTTTCCCAAAACTTTTCAGCCAATAAACAAATATTAATAACATTGCCATCCATCTAATTATCGAAATGATTCATTATTAAAATTATGTTACTCAAAACTTTTAGGTATTTGAAAAAATAGACTCAGCGTACGATTTCCCTAATCTATTTTTTTAAAAATACATACTAACACATTTTATGAAAATCTATAAAAAATTAAAGTTGTCACTATATTTTGAAATATTTCTTAGATAAAAGAAATAACGATTGTGTGATAACAAGTTTTTCTATTAGTAATATCTTTTTCTTTCAATTTTTAGATTCTTATCTTTTTGGCTAAAGGTAAAAGTTATTACCTAATATAATATGGAATCGGTGATATCCACTCCTGAGAAATCCGATTGTGGAAAGGGTACGAGTAAAAAGAAAAGTGTCAGATTCGTTACTCCTTTCGTAACAAAACCCAATGTTAGAACCCAGACACTTCAAGAAATCATTATCGACAAGCAAAATGTTTCATCTGATGAAATTTCTATAAAGATTGAAACTGATTATGCTGACGATATTACAAACCTTTCTAACGAAAATTTTGTCAGCTGTCAAAATATGGAGAGTAATCATCAAGTGGTTGCAGGAACTAAACCTGAGGCAACAGATAAAAAGAGGTACGTAACTCCAAGGAGTTCTACATTAGTCATATTATTAAAATATAAATGTTATCTAGACAATTCAATCGACTTAATATACTAATTCACATTAATTAAAATTAATTATATTTTTATTTTTTACTAATATTATTATAATATAATAAATTTATAAAAAATAATTATATTTAAAATAAATATAATTATTTATTATTAATTTGTTAATAAAAATTAATTATATTTATTTTAAAGATTGCCTTTTATTCTGAATTTTTAGTATTTGTAGTAATTAGTATAATACTTATATCATAAATGTATTTCTTTCGTAAACAGTTTTTAAGAAAATAAACAGTGAAACATTTCCGAAGTATATTTTCAGGATAATAGTGCTTAACAACATGACATTAATTTTCTCTTTGTTTTTTAAAATAGTGAGACCCGAATGATTAAAATAAAAAAATAATTTAGAAAAGATATGTCTTAGCTTAAAGCTTAAGAGCTACATTATCTAATTTTTTGCTTTTAATTCGCGGAATTTTTTGTAAAAATTTTTATGCTGTAAGAATTATATCGCGTCATATTTTTTGGAAATTATTTTTTGATACTTAAAGTTATAGTTAATGTGTAATGTATGAAATCATTTATTTAGAAATTACAATTATTTACAAAATTGTAATTTGTAAAGAACTATATCTTCAGCTATTTATTATAGTAAC
Source organism: Latrodectus hesperus (assembly GCA_037975125.1). Classification (NCBI taxonomy): domain Eukaryota; kingdom Metazoa; phylum Arthropoda; class Arachnida; order Araneae; family Theridiidae; genus Latrodectus; species Latrodectus hesperus. Next base: position 15,065,653 of record CM075860.1, on the reverse strand, counting down.
AAATGTTCTTGTTGTCGTGTGCCAGCTAGGATGGCAACATGGGGTGCGCTGCTCCACTTTTTCAACTGAACCATATTTTGGTGTGTGGAGTCCGACTTCCTCAGTACAGACATGCCATAGGAACCCGTTTATAGGGTAGGCAACCATTCACACCTCATTCATACAAGGAAAGGACAAAGACAAGATAGATAGTGAGAGAAAGTACATCCATGCCCAAACCGGGATTCGAACCGAGAACCTCCTTGTCCGCAGTCAGGTACGCTGACCACTAGACAAGTAGGAGGCGGCAGTATTTTTCAAATATTCTAATAATAACTTTCATATATAACTTTTAATGTAAGGATTCTACTAATAACCTTCAAAATTCGTTATTGATGTATATTGCTCGGCTGCTAGGATTTTTCACTTTTCTCCACTACAAGGAGGGGGAAGGAATTGATGGCACCGTATATAACGAAGCACCCAGTGTGTGTGCCATCGTAGCCTTGAAAGTGCATATTTGTAATTTAGAAGCAGGCACCAGGCAGAAAACTTGCAGGCTTAGCCTGCCATCCCAAAGGACACTACGACCACGACATATTTAATGCGCTCCAGCCGCCACTAGCAACTACAACGAAGCTTTGAAAAGATCGAGATTCGAACCCAATACTTTCCAATAAACAGAACTAACGCCCTAACTAACTGGCAAATTGCGGCATTCTCTTCTAAAAATCGTTATAAATATCGGTTTACAAATTCCTATCTCATTAATGCCCTTTTGTGCTCTTTTAATAAATCCTACTACGAAAAAATCTGAAGCATTTAAAATAGTATAAGCATTTAAAATAGACCGATGATATAATTGCTCTATTTTATTGTTTAAAATTGAGTGTAGAAATCACTTTCTAAGTCTACAGAAATAATTTTTTCTCATGCTGCAATATTACTTCATATCCTCGAGTTATTTTTAACCAAATATAGGCCTCTTAATATGTATATATATATATATATATATATATATATATATATATATATATATATATATATATATATAATAAGTTTGTTTTACTCAAAATAAAAAAAAACTTTCAATGAATATTATTTCCATTGAACCCTTCTGGATGTCATAATTATTCAAAAATTAAAAACTTAAAAATTTTTGTCGAAATTTCAGTGTCTTGAAATATTATTTGGCACGCTATTTTTAATTTCTCATTATACATTAAATTATTTTACTTATTAGTTAAAACTATTAATTTTAAAGGGATTTATTTAATACTTAAATGTTTTTGTGTGGGAAAATAATTTTTATTTGACTCTTAATTTTGTCGGCTTTAATTAGCATCTTACATTGAAAAAATTTTATGTTGGAAATGTTAAATTAACGAAACCTATTTTATTAAATGTTAAAAATTAATTGATAAATAAATAAATATCCCGATTTCAAAATTGTAATATCCGGATCAAGGCCTACAGTGCCCATATCTGTTTTCTTTACCGAGAGCCCTGGGGTGCGAAGCATATGTCCCGGGTTGGTGGTCAGCCATACGCGAAATCCCCGGTGTTTAGTTCCCAAGCAAGATTGGTCCTCAGTTAATCGACCCACTGAAAGGATGAAAGGTTGAATTGACCTAGCTTGAGAATCGAACTTCAAACCTCTGCCTTCGGAGCGCTAAGTCGCCGTGTTTAACGAATGTAAAAGTTTGGGTGGATTTTGTTGTACAGATTTCCATGGAACAGAAGTCTCTAGAGAAATGTGGGACTGAAAGATATTACTCAGCAGTAGAAAAGAAATTGAACCTAAAACTCCATTAGAACTTCCAACCTGCCTTTTCTCATACGGTGAAGATAGAGAGAAGAAAAGGTTGCCACACACACATTCAAATATTTTAAACTATTTCTGCATTAATTGCAAACTGTGAACGTTCATTCAGCAAAATAAAATTAATTTTGACTAATTTATGATCCACCATGAGTCAAAACCGTCTAAGTGATTTAACAATTTTAGGTATAGAAAAAGAAAAATTTGCAGTGATCACAATTGTTAAAGTAATTGATCACTTCAGCAAAGGCAAGAAAAATGTGAAAAGTGTAGTATATTAGATTGCAAATAATTACATCTGCTTATATCTATGCTACATAACGAATTATTTCATGTTTAAAAATTTTTATTTTTTTAAATAATTGTATTAGTATATAAAATCAATATATTTTTATAATTAATTCTAAATCACATAAGTCCGATTATTCTAATGACACTTTTCCGAATCCAATGTAAGTGTTTTTTAGAAATTAGAAATGAATTTTATTTAAATTTATAGCTTAGCTTGAGACTTTTAATTAATATATTTTCCATTTTTTTACAGTGGGTACAATATTTATATTGTATTCTTCATTGCAATTTTACTCCATTTATTATAATGTATTATATATCGTTATATTATTATACATCTCTTATTACTTAATACTTTTTATTTCCATATTTAAATTGTATTACTATTTTTTCAACGGGGCGCCAATTCTGCTCACTACGCCACTGTGCCTCCCAACCATTCCTGGTATTTTACAGAGAGTATCCAAGAGGATCTTTCCAAAGGCACACTGATAGTTTTTTTTCCAACGGCGGGCACACTTGGGTGACGACCCTATGCCACAACAAGGCCAGAAACTGCTGCTCAATTGTCGTTACCCAGGGAGCACCTGTGAACCAAGTCACGGAGGCGAGTAGCGTTACCCGCGCCATACCACCACAAACCCGTTTATAGGGCGGGTCACATTAATACAACATCACAGAAGAAAGAACAGAGAAGGAAAGAAACATCCATGCCAGAACCGGGATTCGAACCCGGGACCAACAGCTCAGGAGTCAGGAACGCTAACCTGAGTGGTAACATTATTTTCAATCAGGGTCAAAAAATATACCCGTAGTGTCATTGGTGCACAGCTGATATGGTTTTCCCCGGTTCATATGGTGGCATGACTACATTTTATCAGTTACGAGATTCCGCTGAAACCTCGTCTTTTAATAGACTTTTTAAGTATTTTCGAATTCACTTGGGGATTGTCTAGCTCTGCTAGATAATCCTGAGAGATTAGAAACAACAGCAATTTCTCACTATTTTGATTTATGTACCATTTGTAATCATTTGGCATCTCTCTTTTATAATAAATTATCCTTGATGAGTAAAAAAAAAACAACAATAATCCTAAAATGATTGAGGCAGAAAATTGGAAAGTGCTTCGTGTCTTCCAAAGGAGCATGTTATATACTAAACTAAACTCCGTGGCAAGACAGCCCATGTGGGCCAAGGCCTACATTGCCCATATCAGTTTTCACGACCGAGGGCCCTGGGGTACAAAGTATAAGCCCCAGTCCAGGTCAATCTAGCGTGAAACCCCCAGTGTTTAGTTCCCAAGCATGCTTGGTACTCAGTTTATCTAGCCACTGAAGGGATGAAAGGCTGAGTTGACCTTGCCCTGCCCGAGGATCGAACCACGGACGTGTGCCTTCGGAGAGTGAAACGCTGCCACTAAGCAACTGGACTTTATCATGTTCTATGCTGTGGTCAAACATATTTACCAAAAACTGCATTTGAATTATACATCCTAGCAAAATTTTTTCTTGGTAAATGCATCAAAATTCAGGTATATATTCAATTCATAATTTAAGTAATTTTATTGCATACAAGTTATAATCTAACATTCAATATTTGCTGGGTGCATATTGCTTGCACATGTGTACATGAATTTCAAGATTGTCATAACATTAATATAGTTGTCTTTATTTTATTAGGAACCTGTCAAGCAGAATACGACACTTGACGACAGCGCTGTATTTTGCATTTGTTTTGACTGTTATAATATCCCTCACAGTTGGGTTCATAGTACATTATGATATCTCCTTTATTATAGCGAAGTACATCGTCTTACTTGCAGCGGCTTCCATACTTAGCGTTTTCGTATACGTTGGTTACCAGAAGATAAAATATTGTCTACAGAAGCCAGAAGAACCAGAATCAACGAATGAAATGAGTGCAATTTCAAGTGCAATGGTATCATCTGTCATGAATGTGTACTTTATATATTAGAGATGAAATTGAATTTTAAATAAATAATATGTTTGACCTTCAGACTCTGGGTTCTTTTTTCTTTCTTTTTTTAACAGTTTTTAAAAAAATTTTGTTGGTGTATCTAATTTCTTTTCAAAAAAGTTATTATTTCTCAAATGCGTTTTTTTTTGCTTTAAATTTCATACAGTTTTTAAAAATAAGAATTTAAAGAAATATAAAAATAATTTCGATGCAAAATTATTGTCCTAAACATTTATAATTGAGGACTTAATTCAATGTGTAATTCACATTTTATTTACATAATAAGGAAAACGAATAAATGGATAAAAATATGTAAATCATATTAATTCTTACAATCGAATATTTCATTTCCCTTTAAATAAATTCGATTTTCTCTAGTTAATTAATTCATATCTATATATTTTAAACTATTGATGATTGATTTTCTGAAGGGGATTTTCGGATTTCAGGATCTCATATTTTCCATTTTTAACAAGAACAATTTAAAATATTGAAAATTTAAACGATGATGTTATAAATTATTTTAAAAACTATTCTAATGGGTATATAAGTGCAAATGATATTTTATTTAAAATTTTTATCGTAAAATCTAAAAAACTGCTGTGGGGGCTGGTCATATTATCAACTCCCTTTTATATAATATTTTTTTCTTTTTACATTATACTGCTCAATTGAACATGTTTAAAATCTCATAACTCTATACAGAGTGAGTATAGAAAGCCTGTCTGAATAAACAGTTTTAGCAGCATAATTTCTTGCATCGTTTTCCTTATTTAATGTAAATTTTTTCACATAAAATAAGGTAGTTAATCACACAAAAATTTACAATAAAAGTATAAAAATTTCCTATAAAATCATTCATTTTTTAATTAATATTTGCTATTAACAATGTAATGACTTGATTTTTAGCATTTATTTTGATTAAACGCTGATAAGATTTACATTTTGATATTTATTTTAATGCGTTTCTTTGATTATTTCTTAAGAAAAGGATTAGGAATTGACACTACGCAAGAAAAGAAAATGACACAAGTTAGTAAGATGCCATGAATCACTGAAAAACAGCCTCTCAGGACAGGGAGTATGTGGCGTGTCACCAAGAACCAGCCTATCTGTAAGCCTTGGACGATACGCTACTGTCTTACAGGCAGAAGTTTTGGCCATTATCCACTGTGAGACTAAATATGAGGAAGGACTACCACGGTAAGCGGATTCTCATTTTTAGTGACAGTCAAGCCGCTTTAAAAGCGCTCAGTTCTTTCGAAATCAAATCTAAAATGTTTTGGAATGTAGAAGCCTTCTTACAGAACTGGCAACTAGAAACAAGGTGATCCTGGTATGGGTGCCAGGGCACAAAGGTATCGAAGGTAATGAAAGGGCTGATGAACTTGCTAAACAAGGATCGTCTTTTGTTCCATTTGGTGCAGAAACTTTTTGCGGGATCAATTTGAAGACCACAAAAACCAATGTTCATAGATGGGAAAAACGGAAGATGTATGAAGCTTGGATCAACACTCCTGGTCAAACCCACGCTAAAAGTATGATCTGTGGATCATCAGCGAGGATTGACTCTGAAATTCTTAGATGCTCTAGTCAGAAGATACGTTTAATCGTAGGCTTCATAACTGGGCACTACTATTTCAGAAAACACCTCCACAAAATGGGACTGTTTCAGCAAGACCCTATCTGCAGGAAATGTCATACGCAAGAGGAAACGGCCAAGCATGTCATTTACGAATGCGAGGCTCTTGCCCTCCCTATATTAACTTCTTTAGGCATTATTCACACTAGAGAGTTACACCTAGACTCCATTAAAGGGTTATCGGACTTTATTAATAAAGTGGGTGACCCGAGCAACTGGAACTAGGAAACATTGGATTTGGAGTTAATGGTACAAAATGTTGATTAAAGCAGAGGTGCCAATGACATACAAACCCAACCTTAAGAAGAAGAAGATGATGATGATGGTGCCATTAGCTGTGTGTCCGCAGTGTTAATTAGATTTTATAAAACAATCTCGCAGATCATCTTCGAACTTGTTGTTTTAGAATGTTTTTGGAAATATTAATGATAACATCAATAAGCACAAATTATAGAAACTGTATAAATAACTGATTTTTTACTATAGATAAATTTGACTTTTACTGAATAAAATATGAAGTATTTGTTTTCATTTTTAAAGACTGTTTAATCAGATTTTTTTTAATTTAGAAGTATATGTACAGATGATAACACATTAAAAAAAGATAGAATTTAATTTTTGATTTATTTCATTTTATTTTCTTGGATATTAATGATTTAAAAAAAAGATAGCACTATAAATTCTTGTTAACATCAAAAATATTTTTTAAAGTTTTCTAATTATAAAAATTCTTCAAAATATGAACAGTAATCACTCAGAATAATTTAAAAACAATTACATTTATCACGTAATCACAATATTAATTTTTTTCTATCATATAAAAATGAAAAATCTTTATCATATTTTACCTGATATATTTTTAAAATACTGTACAAATTTATACAAGACGAATTAACTTTCTATCTAAATTACAAGACATTATCTGGAAAAAACACTTGATATTATCAATCACTATCTTCGTATTTCTTTATTTAGACAACTAATATAAATTTTATTTTATTTTCTGTGGTTCTTTTTCTTGAAATTACATGCATGTTGTGTGTGTGTGTGTATGTATATATATATATATATATATATATATATATATATATATATATATATATATATATATATATATATATATATATATATATATATATATATATACATAAATTTCGTGTCACGATGTATGTTCGCGATAAACTTCGAAACTACTGAATGGATTTTGATAAAATTTTGTAACCATTTATAATATGGTCCAACTTAAAAGACTGAATAGTTTTTTGTGCATAATTTCAAAATTTCGATATTTTACCTATTACTTTTAAATTTTTGCGAAACCTTTTATTTTTAATCTCATATAAATGAACCTATTTTAAATTTTTTTTAGAAAATATTAATTTGATTGTACCCAAGAATTGGTAAAAAATTGATTCAATATATTATAAAAACTCAGCCACTGCAACGCGTGGCTGGGTCAGCTTGTCTTATATATATAAAAATTTCATGTCATGATGTATGTTCGCGATAAACTTTTAAACTACTGAGCGGATTTTGATAAAATTTTGTAACCATTTATAATATGGTCCAACTTAAAAGATAGAATAGTTTTTATCTTAATTATTGATCTCAATATTTATTATTGCAAATGAAATGTTTATTATAAGACATTAGTGTTTATTTATCGGTTAGTTCTATAAATTCCTAATAGATGGCGGTTTAGCATCTAAGTTGCACAGGTATTCGGCAGATGGCGTCGTGTTTATATTTCTAGATTATACAATCTTCGAGAATCTTCGAGCGCGTGGCTGAATATAGAATTTACATATATTTTCATGATGTATTTGACCAATCATATCACGAACAGTTTGGGTTTACATATTTTTCATCTGAATTACAGTATTTGTTTTATTTTGAGTCATTTTCGTTTATGTTCTCAACATAATCATACGTCATTTTCGTTCATATTCTCAACATAATCATACTATAACAATTTTTCGTGAATCATTTTCCTAATTATGCTTTGTATTGTGTTATTATTGTGCAGTGTTCAGTTTGAATATTTTTAATATTATAAATAGTAAAATAAAATTTTATTTATTACTGTTTTTCTCTACTTATTTTCATACCACCTCAAAAAAACATGTAAGTATTTCTTGATAGCCTTTTATTTTTTTATTTTTAGTTTATAATTTGATAATTATTAATTTTTTTATAATTTGATAATTATTAATTTATTCAGCCGTACATTTTGATCTAATTTATTTATTCAAATCATAAATTATTTAAATTTTTTTATTTCAGTATAATGCTGCGGAAAAAATCTAACCTTAACAATCTAAAAAACTAAACTCCATAGCACGACAGCCATGTGGGCCAAGGCCTACAGTACCCATAACTGTTTTCATGACCGAGGGACCTGGGGTGCGAAGCATATGTCCCAGTTAGATGGTCAGTCTAACGTAAGACCCCCAGTGTTTAGTTCCCAAGCATGCTAACCTTAACAATCAGTATAGTAAAAATGCATGACGTGTGCGTGGTAATAGAGCTCATGAATCAAAAGAACAAATGGCAGCAAGAAACGAATCAGAACAACAGAAATTCGTAGACAAGTCTCGAGAACAGCGTGATGAACGTCTACGGCAAAATATATTGAGAACAAGATAGGCGCGAGAACGGCACGTAGCCACATTTAGAGAAGGTGACAGAGATTGACAACAAACCAACCGTGCATTAACACGTGCATCATTCGTTCGCCTTGCGTTCGAATATGCACCAAACATCAATTACTCTGCACATCCTAAAATTATAATTGGTGCAATGGATAAAATATGCCAATATTGTCAAGCGTTAAAATTCCGCAATGAAACAACCGGTATGTGTTGTGCATCTGGAAAAGTTGTACTGGCACCTCTTCCTATTCCACCGGAACCTTTAATTTAAGATTTTGAAAAATTAAAAATTCTGAAGTAAGATAAAAAAAGATTTAAGCTGAAATAAATTTTATTAAATATATTTTTCACAATTTTTCTTGTTTATTCTATCAGTAATATCTAGTTAATATATTGAAATAATCTTCACTGAGCAATGGGTTGGTTTTCCAGAAGAAGAAAAATTTATTGCATGTTTTTTTACTTGATAAATTAATAAATAAAATTATTTTTGAAGATAATGTATGTAACTGCAAAGGAATCAATTTAAAGCATGGCGCTGTAAGATTACATTTCTCTCGCGAAGGATGTTATCTGCGTTTCCACGGGATTCTAAGTGCCTTCATAATACCTTCGCGGTTGGGAATCGAGCTGCCAAACCCCTCTATCCAAGACCTTTCAATCAGATTGTCTTACACATCTCCAAAGTTATAAAGTTCACGGTTGGGAATCGAGCTGCCAAACCCCTCTATCCAAGACCTTTCAATCAGATTGTCTTATACATCTCCAAAGTTATAAAGTTCGCGGTTGGGTATCGAGGTGCCAAACCCCTCTATCCAAGACCTTTCAATCAGATTGTCTTATAGATCTCCAAAGTTATAAAGTTCGCGGTTGGGTATCGAGCTGCCAAACCCCTCCTTCCAAGACCTTTCAATCAGATTGTCTTACACATCTCCAAAGTTATTGGAGTGTCTAGAACATTCCAAATGTGTTCAAATATTCGAAATAGTTCACATTCTAAAATAAGCATTTTTGGTTGCAAATTCTTCGATTTAAACGTATGTATTTTTAAAATTGCGTGCAGCGAAATTGGCTATAAATTGGTTATTATTACATTTGGCAAAACATTTATTTAAACGTTCGAACGTCAAAATAATATTAAAAGTACTCGTGGAAATTTATTTTAGAAATTTAAATGAAATTTTTATATAAGTTTCATAATCACGGGAGAGAATCACATATAAATGTGATTTTTTTTCGTATAATACTTGAGCGCAAAAGTTTTCGTTTTTGAATAGCAATCTATGTCAAATATCACTGTGTGTGAGAGTATATTTATATTAATATATAAAAAAATACAGTATACTTTCATATAATTCTTATTTTTCACAAACTGCTACATTCTAATTTTGTTAACCACATTTATAATAAAGAATACATAATATTAATTAGTAACAGAACTACCTAAAATAAGAAGCATTTTTTACATCTTTTTCCATGTTTTTTTATTTTTAGATAAATTATTAATTTTAACTTTTTGTTTTCATTAAATAAGCTAATTCTTTTATGCTTTATGGAATTCTCGATTATATTCGTTGATGCAACGGCTAAAACTTATTTTTACTTTATTAATATATGTGTATTATAATTTGAAACAAAAAATATTAAAACCGCAATGTTTTGCTTCAGCAGCTAAATTTAAATTTTAATTAAAAAAATAACAACAATAAGAAAACTTACATTTATATTGAAAACATTTTTTTGAAAATTATGAAAGTTTCATTTAAACTAAGAGTTTTGGGTTGAAATTTTCTTATTTGTGATCGATTACAAGAAATTCTTCCTCTCCTCTTTCCCTCCGTCTTTTGGAAAGTTAATTTTGTAACGGGATTTTTATCTGCCCTGGCCACCCTATTTACGAGACCTTGACAGCTTTGACTATTCTCTGTATTTCAATTGGAGAACGTGGTTATATCGGATTCTCCTTATTTCATTTTCTCTAAAATATTTGCTCAAAGTCTTTCTCCCATCAGCTTCTTTTCGTCTTCTTTGTTAATTGTTCAGTAATCACTGCCATATAGAACTATTGGTCTTACTAGTGTTTTGTATAGTTGTACTTTCATTTTCTGCCTATTTATTTTAGATTTAAATTGTTTTCGCGTAATCCATGATAACATTTATTCGCCATGTTGATTCTCTCTTTAATTTCAATTTTTATGTCATTATTTTAATTGTTGATTAAACTCTTAAGGTGTTGATTAAACTTAGATAAATTCTTCGTCTGTATATAGTTGATGTGATAACGATGTCATTAATTATGTTAACAATGACGCTTTGGTATTTAAACTGAGTTGCTTGTTCAAATTTGTATTCATTAATTTTCAGTGGTTGTAGATTTGAGATTCTGTTTGTTACCACCATGAATTTGGGTTTTCCTTCGTTCACTCTTAATCCTAGGTTTTTGCTTCCCATGATATCGTCAGCAAAGGATTTAACAAAAGTTGTCTCAGTAGTTTGTATACCAGAGTCTCTAGGATTACATCAAACAGAGGACATGAGGGACTCCTTGCTTTCAGTGCTTCGATCCCAACTCTGTTGGGTGTCACTTTTTATAAGATTAGTCAATTCCCATCTCCAACACAACTTGATACAGTTTTTCTCTATGAATACTATACATACTGATCCCAACAGGCCAACATGGAGTTCCTGAGATTCTGCATGAAGGATCGTCATCGCAGATTACTCCCCACAAAGCTGATGATTCATCTTAACAAACGAGGACTGAAACTTCCTCGGGATACAGACGACTTGGAACTTTCCACAGACGAATCAGAAAACTATTCTTAAAGTTAACTCTTTTCCAAAACTAGTTATGGTGTGTTAATTTTTATGAATTTATTGAAATTTATGAACTGTATGTTTCGAATCGTATGAACTTCTTGAACATTTTGAATCTTAAGAACTTTTTAAATCCTATACACTTTTAGAATCTAAGAAACGTTTTAAAATCTCTTAACCTAAGATACTTTTAAAAGCTAAGGTGTTGATTAAACTGATATAAATTCCTCGCCTGTATATAGTAATCATATTTCCTATCATGCTATATTTTTCCTTTTCATAACTAAGTGTTCACACTATCTATAAAATTGACAACGTACATAATGCATTTCATGCCATAACTACTCTACAAATTGTTAACTGTCTTCATTGATTGTTTCATCATGTCAAACAATTTTTTTAACTTCAAGAAAATGTTCAATGCTATTTTCTGATGTTTAACAGGTCTTAAAATGTATTGTGGCTACTTTCTACCAATTTGTAAACACAATTTGATTGCCTTTGTAAATGCCGCGATAGTGGCGCCGTCAGGGATCTCGTAGAGGTGTGGAGCACACTAGGTGTTAGAGAGACCGCACCTGTTGATCTTAAGGTACAGTCCAGGGTCTCCCCACATAGTTCTGTATAAGTTGCCATTACTTTCATTCCTTAAAAGGATTCATCCTGAAAATCAGCTGGTCATTGGGGAAATTGATTGAATCCGATTGTCTTAGTTTAAAATGTCTTCCTAATGTCAATAAATATCTTCTCACAAAATTGGAATTACACCCACGCATTGCTCAACCAAAGGCAAAGCTGTACCTGTTCGGCAGTAGGACTGCGATTTTAACAATAACTAAAATATATTTTTGCTTCAAGTGTGTATTTTAATGAAATACTTCGATAAATCTGAAAGAAAAACAAGAGTTGATTGGATGAATCAGCATCAATTTTTTTTCCAAGTAAAAAGAGATTAATTATTTTCAGTATTTTAAATTAATAAAAGTAAACTGTTCTTTTAAGAATCCTATTTAATAAACATGAAAAGATGTTAAACTTTTGTTTTATATATTTTCTTTCCATTAATTTGTTATTGATTGTTGTGATTTTAGATTAAAATTCCATGATTCACACATAATAAAACCTACAATTAGATACAATATTCAATTCGTAACAATTTAATGATATAATGCATTTCTGTTGAAATCATTTTTATAGAAAAATGCCTTTTTCTAAATATGTATTTCTAATGTTTTAATGTAATTTATATGAAATAAAGTACTATTAAATAGTTTTTAATAAATAAATGTAAATAGTAGTTTGTGATCAATATTAATTTAATCGTATTGCTGTAAGTATCACTATGTCAAAAATTATTAAGTGAATATAGTTTTGTGATTAGCTTTTACTTTGTAAGTTTTACTGAAATCGCTTTTAGTGAACTGCTATTTCTAAATATGATGTTGGTTAAATCTCAGATTGATACATTTTCTATGAGCATTGTGCTTTGGTTCTCATTCACACAAGACCAGATTTAGATCTGAAAGATGGATTGGATATTTTTCATACGTTGTTGTTGTTGCTTATGTCACTTGGACAAGCCAAGCTTCCTATGCCTTGGCTATGCAAATTCAAGTCAATGCGTCTTTCGTTTTTAATAGAGCACACGTCTTTGCTCTTTTTAAATCCTCCGATAGATGGCACCCCTAGAGAACCCATTCCCTCAATTTTGACATTGATCTGATGATTTTCTCCAGGCCATTGCACCCATGGTATCTGCTCAATGAATACGTTATTATTTTGATTTATTAAAATATTTTCAAGTATGTTATTTTATTCCTCTGGAACATTTTTAAGAATATTCACTAATAAAAAAATTAAGAATTTTGTGAACTCCATTAATTTAAAATATTTTTTATTATAACTGAGGAAACACATTTCTCTATAAATACAGGAGATTAATTTGGCCTGTCCACCTGTTTATATATAATAAGGCACAAATAATTTCTTCTAAATATTGTGTAATAGCTTTGGAGTTGTATCCACCAGATTTAACACACAAATCACGGTTTTACCATTATTTTTAGAGATTGGAATCATTTTCTTAATAATTTGAAAAATAATATATATTTATAAATAACAAATATCCTTCTTTTCCTTATACTTATCTTTATTTTTATGATCCCCTTTGAGGTTCGCTTTTTATTTTTCTTCTTAATTTGTAACACATATTACTTATATTACCAATAGCTTGCAGTAGTATTTTTGAATTAGCAAATGAAATTCTTATTTTATTCATAAATGAATGAAAAAATGTCAAAGCAGACATAATAATATAAATATTTGTAATCTCTGTGGACTAGAAATATGATATTGATTTTTGATTGCAGTTAGACTTGATAATTTAAAAGTACTTCGTTTTAGTTTTGCTATAGATAATTAAATTCAAAAATTAATCGTGCGTTCAAAGCAAAATATATCTTTATTTAAAATGCGTTTTTTTTGGTTATTATTTTAAATATAAGAAGTATATTTTTATTTTCTGGACTTTATAACACACACTATATCATAATGTCAATACTATAGCATATTAGTTATAAGCTTTGCATTGCTTTATTTGTATCAGCCAGTTTAGATCAATAAATGTGTATGATTTTCAGGCATGCATTTGCTTGATCTATTTTTGTATCTGTATTGTACCATGGAAGCAAATAAAAATATAGAATCAAAAATACATAAAGCAATAATAGTGTTTTGATCCCTTTTTTATTGAAGTACACCAGAATTTTTTTAATCCTTTTTTCAATAAGAATAAGTGGAAAATTAATTGCATTTAAAAATTATATATTGTTTATATACTACACTTCGGCTTTATATATTATCTCCAATTAATAATTTATAAAGCCAAACACATTCACCTTTGTCATACCTAAGGAAACCATTTAAGACAACTCACAGAACAAGCTCTTTACAGAATGCAGAAAATGTCCTTTGAAACTCAGCCATGTTATTTAAAATATACGTAAGTAAAATCATTCAAAATTAATTAAGTAAACAAGAAAGTTACTGCCATTTGATCGTTATCATTGAAGGAAGTGAGAATAAGTATGCAAATGAGTGTATGACGTAGTTGAATCACCAGTCGAGAGAAGGAATATCAGTCGTTACATAAAAGCAGGTCCACCGCGCACTTTCATCAATCGTAACTCGTATAGTAGCGAAGATAAATGAAAGTGTCGAAGGGTCAGTGTTGTTTGCTTTACGATTTCAAAGTGCTTATTAGCTGCTGTATCAAGTCGCCGAATATTGCAAATATTTGGGTATAGTGCTGTGAATGAATGGCATTGGTTGCCCAAATTCAGGTCAGGAAATTTATCCTCTGTGATGAATCTGGTGTCTGGCGGACTAGTCGTCAAATAGTTCATTATGAGCTGTTGTCAACGGGCCAAACGGTCATTGCGGGCTTGTACTCACAGCAATTGGAATGTGAGCAACAGAAGGAGCCAGCACTGGCTAATCACAAAGCGTTCTTGGCCGATAACTCGCGATGCTGCATGTCGCTTTGGTGGCCAGGAATGCCACACTGCGACTTGGTTGGGAAACTTTGTGCCATCCTTCTTACTCACTTGACTATGCGCTATCAGATTAGCACCTCTTCCCTTCCCAGAGCAATCATTTTGTGGACAATCCTTCAGCGAAGAAACAGACTTGCGCCAAGCATTCACGGACTTCTTTGCGCCCTAAACTCTCGAGTTTTATCAAAAGGGGATTGGCGCAATGGCGACACGTTGGCAGAAGAGGCCGGATGCCGATTACTTCGAGAACTAACAATAGGCTTCACTTTCTGTATGTTATGTTATTTTGGGTCATTAAAAGCAGCAAAAACTTTCTTGTTTACTTGGCGCTTTTGAGTAAATAAATACATTTTTCTATTAAGAATTCTATAATATTGTTCCAAAAGATTTATTGGATTATTTCTATAAAAAAATACTTATATGGTTTTAATTTTATCTGGAGTTATTAAATTTTATAATTTGTCTTGAATAATAACATTTAATGTTAGCTTTAATATTGTGTGAATAATAATAAGTTTGAGCAAAAATATTCAAAGAAATATGCTAAATTTCACCGATATTTAAAACCTTTGAAAATTATTATTTTTGCTGACAAATATATATAAATACATAAAAATGTAGATTGTTAACTTTTTTTTGTCCATTTTTTAACACATTTAGCGAAAATAATAATTTTTTCATACAGAAAAAAGCATAATATTATTTAATTTAAATAATATAATAATATAACAACCAAATTTAACTAAATTGTACAAAACAATACCTACAATAGAAAAAAGTACCACTTTTTTCTTTTCGTATGTATTTTTTTGTATAATGATAATCACGTTTATTTTGTATTTCGTTTAATTTTTCCATATATTTTGCGCACTATTTAATGTCATGTTATATTATGTTTAGATTTTAAATCAATGTAAACATATTTCATTGTCTGCACTCGGTTTATATAGACACAAATTAAAAATATTATACAGTTCCCATTAACAAGAATAATTCTTGATTGATCTAAGAAAGCATTTATAAGCTGTACAATCACAGAATTCGAGTTATTAATTATAAATTGTTCTATATCAAGAAATATAAATAGTTTCTCCCTATTGTAGTAAAAATGTTTCCGCAGATTTAGGATTCAAAATATTTTACTTAGAAATAGTCTTATTTATTTTTAAATCAAGATATTGTGATCGTTCCACTGCAGTTTTAAATATCATTGTTAATTTTGTGTATTATAGGGTAGTTGTTGTTGTCTTGCGTAAGTTAGGCTGGTAATATAAGGTGCGCTGCTCCACTTTTCCAACTGAACCATATTTAGGTGTGGAGTCCGACTTCCTCAGTACACACATGCCATAGGGATTCGTTTATAGGATAGGCAACCATTCATACAAGGAAAGGATAGACAGAGAAAGAAAGTACATCCATGCCCGAACTCGGATTCGAACCCAGGACCTCCCTATCCGCAGTCAGGCACTCTGACCACTACACTTTGAATTCTCAAATGTTAATGATGAGTGTTTGGCAGTCTAAAGTAGGTGTGATCTATTTTGAATTTATGAAAACATTGCAAAAATACACTGCAACTAAGTAGATGAAGCAATCCAAAAACTTAAATTTAGGCTTAGATTGGTTAACCGATTGACTCTTATCGTATGATGACACTAGACTACACCTGTTACAAATGACTTTGACAAAACTACACGAGTTCTTCATCATTCTTAATGTTCAACAGACCTGCGGACAAACAATACTACCGCTTTTTGGACATTTCTTGGGAAAATAGTTTAATAATGGCAATACTATAAAATGTTTCTTCCAAAATATTTTCACTCTTGCTTGCCTTAGTTTTTTTACATTAGTGTCCTGAATATAGTCTGCCACCTAAATGAAAAAAGTACATATATGTGCATATTTTGAAAAATAAGGTAATTCTTTATAAGTATAGATTATCATCTAAATTCATGGTAAAAAATTTATACTTTTTATAAGTGGGTTGCATATATCTACTTCTTTGAAATTAAATCTTTAATTGCAAAGTTTCTCAGTGTTTTTAAAAATTACTTGTATGCATTGTAAGCCATTAAAATTGCCACACCAGGCGAGTTTGGTCTTACAAACATCACAATCACATGAAATGAAGAAAAGATTAGAATATTTAGTATTTCAGGGCATTTGGAAAACTTAATAGAGGCAAACGACATGTTGGCGCCAGCGCTTTGGAAGTTGGCTAATTTTTCCGTACGCCAAATGCACCAACAACCCCAAAGGCAGTGAAATAAACACTTCACTTTGGAGTAGTTCGTACAGCCACTCCTTCTTCTTTATTAGCTTGTTAGAAAGCGGTTTTTACCCCAATTACTAATTGCTAAATAAAACTTTATTTGAATTGCATGGAACTATTCTAAACACCTTACACTACACGGCATCTGAAACTCTGCATAAAAGAAAAGAGGGGAGTTGGATTTTTTATTTGGAATTCACTTTGGAGATTTTTAAGAAATAATGTAGTACGCCTCGCATGCAGCATGTACAAATGCTTACCAACAAGTAACAGATTTCGATAGAGTCAGGATCGTCGCTTGTCGAGAGTCTGGATTATCATTCCCTGATTTCACTTACACTGGTCAAAAACTACAATTTTGCAATGATGCCGTACTTTTTAAGTAAAATAAATATCTTTTTTATTTGCTTCCCTTCATGCGTTTATATTTATTAGCGTTCCGTTTGGCGATGCAAACACAATTCGTAAAGCCACATGACCGACAGTGCATATATTATACTGTCAATGTATGCAATCCGACAGTAAACAGCTCATCCGACAAGTTTTCGTATGACCATAGAACGAAAAAGTTGTATTTTTCCAACAACTTTTGTCATTAAAAATTGAGACTAGGAAATGAACATTTATGTTCGTCAAACAAGAAAGGCATTTTTTATTTTACATAATGTGGGCAATAAGTAGCGTAAAAAATTCAATTCTATTTAGATTATCATCGATTGTATTTTCTATGCAAAATTAATTAAATCAATTTTTCTGTTTTTAATTTTATCGGCAAATTCGAAATGCTGCATTAATTTTTTGAAGTATTTAATTCTTTATACTGCACTTTTTTAAATAACAAGTACATTTTTAAATCATTATGAAAAAGGTACTCATGTTCTAACTATACATTTTCTCTAACCGCTTTATATTTTCTTTGGCACTTAAAATCTCTCCCTATTTTATCAGCCCATATTTGAATATAGGAATCCATTTATTTTTTCCATGGAAATGAAGAACAATGTTATTTTTAAGCGTATTCAGAGCAATGCAAACTCAAAGTGCATTTCAATAAATTTAAAATAAATATTTTGAGTTACTAATTTTTGACAGCACACCAAAAGACTTATGTAACAATCTCTATTGTGTCCATTTACAAAAGGTTGGAAACTTCTATTAAAACTATATATTTGAAAAAAACCGTCTCATGTTGAATTTGAAATAAATTGATTGAGACAGTTTATAGCAGCAGTACAGGAGTGTTGAGTTCTGGATACAAAAGTTTTTGACGGAGGCAACACAAGGAAAGTGAGAAAATGTTGTCTAACGTTTCGATCAGCAATGGTGGGATGGATTGATATATTGAGGTTGACTTTTGCATGCAAACGTTTTTTCGGTGACAAAGAGGGAAGAAGTATTGAGTTCTGTCTACCGCACTTGTGTACTTTTCACGCATAAGGAAAAATATTTCGAAGCGAAGGGTATTCCTTATGAGAAAATTTTTAATGAAAAATCTTTCCATATCGCAATTGGTCGCTGAGAGATACCGAGCATTTCCAGAATTTTTTTATAGTACATGAAGTCTGCTGTTTAGATTTAAATAATTGTGAATGACTAATTTAAATAATTGTAATGTGTATTTTTGTCATTTCCATCATTACCCGTATTAAGTTGAAGTGGTTTTACCATGTTTGCAGGAAACTGTATAAACTTCACGAGATTAGATTTGTGATTTGCTGTTTCTTTTCTAAACAGCTTTTGGCAGCCTGATGTAAGATTAATTGTAAATAAAATAAAATACGATTATTCTATGTTTCGGTTATAGTGTGTGTGTTGTTTGTAATTAATAGATATTATACGTTTATATACAGCCTCAAGCAATAATGTGAAGCAGAAATACCCATACAATACTGCACTTTGCTTTAATATTTAGAACACTACGAATTTTAATATCCAGAAAACAAAAAATGGCGACGAGTGTTGCAATTGCAAAACTATTCGGTGTAACATAGCTAGTTTTTCGATTGAGATTAACAACTTGAAAGGCGATATTTCAAATGAAGACATTCAACCAAGTGTTAACGTCAACAGTAACTTTAATTTGTATATTGAATGCTAATTTGGCGACAAATATGGTTGATCTCAGACAGCACATTTTACTATAACTTACACAGTGAAATTACCGACGATTAAAATATAACCCTTCGGAAGAAAATTAGTGAATTGGCAAAGTTTTTGATAGAAATTCATTCTTATGTACACTCCAATCCAAACCTATCAACTATGACAAACACGTTTTTTTGAGAGACTGCATAGAAGATGAACCTTAACGATTAGTCGATGGAATTAGATTACTGCAGATACATATGGAACAACATTGCAAATTTTATAAGGCTATTGTATTAAGCGGTATTGAAACGGGGATAAATTACAGTTGAATGTGAATTTCAGGAGATATGTAATAATTTTTCACGTGTGAAGCGGTACTGTTATATAATGTATATTTAAGGTACAATTCAAAAATTAATAAACTTGATGCAGAATATTTCATTAAAAATCGATTTTATTTACCCGATAGTGTAAACAATGATTCGAACATATTCGTTCAACTGGGTTCAGATTACTTTTGATGACGCTCGACTGATTCCAAAAGCTTCCAAACAAAGTTTCATCACCTTGTTTCTAATGGAGTAAAGAAAGGTTGGTTTGATGATGAAATTGATATTGTTCAGCTTCAGCTAAAAAGAAAATATTTTTTCTCCTGCAAGAACATCATCATTCGTTTGACATTTTCTTATAAAAAACCACCCTTAAATTTGAGTGTTTGTTACATGGTATGAAGAAGGATAAAGAAAATGATTTTGGCGATGAGCTTAACAGTTCTAGCTGGCAAAAATATTTCTTTTTCCAACGGCGGGCACACTTGGGTGACGAACCCTATGCCACAACAAGGCCACAAACTGCTACTCATTTGTCGTTACCCAGCGGGCACCTGTGAACCAAGTCACGGAGGCGAGAAGCGTTGCCCACGCCATACCACCACAAACCCGTTTAGAGGGTGGGCCACATTCATACTTCATCACAGAAGAAAGGAAAGAGAACAGAGAAAGAAGGTAACATCCATGCCCGAGCCGGGATTCGAACCCAGGGCCCGTAGCTCAGAAGACAGGATCACTAACCACTCAACCATCGGTCGGCAGCTAGCAAAAATATTATTTCAAAGAAAACGATTTGTTTTTAATGGCAGATGGTAAGTTATGGGATTTAGTATACACGTTCTGTGTGTGTGCTTCCACTTTAATTGTTTTCTTTTTTATTTAGTTTTGTTATTTAAAAATATTTTGCCATTCATACACAGTTTACATAGGAAATTAAAAAATAAGAATATAAAATACTTTTACAGAAGAAAAAAATACCTCGAAATATGTGCCATTTCGTTACATAATTGCAAATGAATATGAAACATAAATGCCGATTATTATTCTCCGTGTAAGTTGGAAGTTAATTCAACTTTTTTAATGCAAACTGTGCATTGTGTGAATGTTTAATCTCGTTATTCATTCTTGTATAATTGCTTTTTTACACATTATGCACAGTGCACTGAATAACCAGTTTGATTCCAAGATTGATGGATTTTCTCTTGTTATTTCACAGCGTTTCAGACAATTTCATACAAATCCAGAGAAGAAATGCAGACTTCTGCTCAGTTTTTCGAAGTGAGCTTATTGCAATTGTAGAAGGTCTGGACTCCGTCATGATGCTTCCGCAGTTAAAGGATATCTGGATTTTTTCTGATAGTAGAAGTGCTATTCAGCATTTGGCTGATTGGCATCATGTGAGGGATAGTACTAGTGCAGACATCCTCAGCAAACTAAAACATCTTTCCTATGGTCATCATGTCCACTTTCAGTGGATTCCGTCCCATGTGGATGCTGCTGGTAAGGAAATTGCCGACAGTTTGGCAAGAGCCGGTGCTAGCGATGTCACCGCGCCTGCCGCTTCTCTTACTCATGTGGAGCTTTTTTCTAAATTTAGGGCAACTACCATCGCTACCTGGATTATCCCACCTGTGCATCCTTGGTACCAGGTGAGGTGTCCTGGTCGCTCCTTGGCTCCGTACTGCAGTAGACGAGATCAAACTGCACTTGCACGTTTTCTTAGCGGCCATCTGCTTTCTATGACTTTCGTAGGTGGTAACAAACATTTCGAGACCTGCACTAAGTGTTCTTCGGTGCAGGCCTCTCCTGACCACATTTCATCTTGTTTGGAGCTTACCACGCACGACCTGATTCAGGATCCCCTTCTGGCGCTTGACTTTTTTAGGGTGAATGGACTCGTGGACCTGATCTAGCATTGCTGATTACGGTGATTGGAAACAACAACAATGCAATTTCATTCTAGAAGACACTATTTGTAGTCTTTACTTATAGCTTGTAGATACTTTATTTAAATACACAGTTTTTGTGTAAAAAGACAGCTTAACTTGAAGCACGTTTGTGAAAGTATTATTTAGCAGTATGATTTTCCAGGTGAATATGTTAATGAATCATAATTGTTTTATTCCTGAAAGTAAATAATAGTCAAAAGGATTTACAGATAAAAACAAAATGTTCCCACTATCAGTATTTCTGAAAAATTAGCGAAATTGGGTTCTATTCCATTTCACGGACAAAATGACAGAACCTATACTAAGCAAAATTTAAACCAACTGCCAGCTTATAGAATGTGGGTTTTAAAACTAGTTTACCTCCAAATCTTATCAGCACTAATTGAAGTAAAAATGTCCTTGCCAAATTGCCTTATTCGATCTACGAAATCATGAAATAAGAAGATATAAACAGAGGATGATACGACTCAAAAGATTTATGGAAATCATTGACCAGATAAAAATTACAAATGGAAACATATATACTTTTCCACTACAATATGATTTGCATTATATTGCTCTAGCATTTGTATGTGAACCATTATATCTTTTGTCATTTCTGAAATAAAAATGCTCACGTGAAGAGTAAGAGACTGAAATCACGCAGATGTTAATAAAGGAAGGAGTGAAGAAATCTTTTAAATTTCACGCTGTAAACGGAAACTAAGATTTTAGAAAATTTAACGATTGTTAGAATCCAAAAGGAAAACAACTTGTTACAACTTCATTTTTACCTTGACACAAAAACATTGTTTCAGTGATATTTCGAAAGCAGGACGTGGAATAGTACAAAAAGTTTTTGCTTCAAAAACTTTTTCGCAGATTCTGACAGCGGTTTCCGTATGCACAAAAAATATTCTAATGCAAAATTCATCACCAAAATTTCAAAATCGATTTTCCCGGCAAAAGCTTGCGTAATTTTCATATTTTGGAAAACTAATTGCCAAAAAATTGCAACGATTGTTTTTGCATCAAATTGATAAAAATAAAATTACATTAAAAAAGAAAGAATAAATTAGATACAAATTTAAATCAATATATAAGCGCTAGTAAGATTATTCGATGTAGAAATTCGCGATCGATATTTTCATTGATTAGCAACACAATGAGGGAAATAATAATATTTATTTTTATACGCAGTTTATACGGCATACGCAGTTTCTAATTCCGTATAAAAGTCGTATGAAACATGTGAAACTGTCAAAGGTGAAGCATAGAGCAACTGTGTCCGGAATCAAACTTAGAACAATCTGCCTAATGCATTAAGGTCTTAACACTAAAGCTAGAGAAGTTATACTATCAGACGTGAGACTTCGTAACACAGTGAAGCATCCAACAGAAAAAAGTAAAGTGTCATAAGAAACTGAAATATCGGAATAGTGTGTGACCTTGAATTATTAATCTGAAGAACTTGCAAACATTTATTATCAGGGGACAAATTTGTTAGGGCGCTGAAGAAGCTTTTGTAATCCCTCCCATCCAATAAATTGTGCTGATTAACATTTTGTTAGTAATTTTCATACATATGTAAATCAATATTTATTTTAAATGCTTAACACGGGGTTTCAAATAAACTGGGAACTTTTCAATTGTAAACAAGATCCAGATACACATAACACTAATTAATAAATATTACACAGTTATAGTTATTGATATTATAAATACTGTAATGAATTTTCTAGCATTCGGAAATTTTGTTATCAATATTTTTCTTAAAAAAAGCAATTTTTTTACGCGTTTGAATATTTGATAAAATTGAAATTTTAAAATAATTTCAAATTATATTGTGAATATCTTATGTAAAATTGTACAATTTAAATTACAAGCCCTACTACAATTCATTGTGTTGACCGATGGCTGAGTGGTTAGCGCTCCTGACCCCTGAGCTGTGGGTCCTGGGTTCAAATCCCGGTTCGGGCATGGATGTTACTTTCTTTCTCTGTGCTTTTCTTCCTTCTCGTGATGATGTATGAATGTGGCCCACCCTATAAACGGGATTGTGGTGGTATGGCTCGGGAAACGCTACTCGCCTCCGTGACTTGGTTCACAGGTGCTCGCTGGATAACGACAAGTCAGTTGCAGTTTCAGGCCTTGTTGTGGCATAGGGTTCGTCACCCAAGTGGCCACCTTTGGAAATATATATATTGATAGAAAAACTTTCGTCTGAGAATTATTTTTATAAAAATGTTACGTAGTAATAACCAATAAAAGTGCAGTTCGAAAAAATTGCACCAAATAAAAGTCCAGTTCGAAAATCATCATATGAAAGACCAAAGACTATGCACTTTAAATTCTTTTATTAAAGTGCATAGTCATTATTAAAGTGCAAAGTATTAGAACAATCCAGCTTGGTGACCTAATCTACTAATTTGGTTCCGTATTTCATTTTCAGCAATGAGGAGGGTCCAAATAAAAGATACAACCTGCAATTAAAAAAAAGCACAATTTAAAAAATTTCACCAAAATTGAAGAATTTTCTTCAAGGGTGTCAAAACTGCAATGAAACACCACTCACATCAAGATTTTTTCTAAAGTAGCAGACATTTCGAGTTGCTGTTAAAAATCATTTTACGAAAGAGTTGCTGTCATCAACAGATTTGACAACCATACCCATTGTAGGAAATTTGATTCCAAAAAGGTGAGTTTGTTTAAATATCGTTTTATTCTTGCTAACACTTTTTTCACCAAAATATGACTACAAGAAGAAAAGATCTAGAATAGGAATGTAAAACAAAGAAAAAAACAAATGAAATTGAAAAGAGAAAATAAATATTAAAAGAATCATGGTAGAGAATCAAAACATGTCATCCGACCGCTGTGGACAATGAGAGATAAGAACGGCTTGTCCTGTTCACAAAACATAAAATTGCCCCTGTCAAATAATTAACTCCTTTGTGTTTATACATTCGTGGTGAAAACAACGGCACGTGAAACGCATGGTATATTTTAATCAGAAGATCAATTTCACATTATTGAAATGTTAATCTTTATTATTTTAAATTACCTAGTGCTCTCTACTTTTTCTGTTGTTTATTTTATTTTCATTTCTTAATTTTATTAAAAAAATGTTGCTCTTTACGACTCACATAAATAATGAAAAACAGCTTTAGACCTGTTTTAAACAAATATTAATATTTTTAATGAAAGTATTATTGACTAGATTTAGAAAAAAATTAAAATGTTAAGCGCAAAAACAAAAAAACATTATATAAATTGCATAAATATTTTCTATTAAAAAAAGTTTCTATTAGAAACACAGAGATGTAAAATATTAAAATTGGTGATAAAATATTTTCACTGGTTTTAATAGCTATTATTCATTAGGTTAAAAAAATTATTTTGTTTTTCGATACAATTTTAAAAAAATGTGCTTACATGAATTTATTAAAAACAATTCAGCTTTTTATCAGTGTCACTCATTTGAAACTTGTATGGTATTTATTTTTTTTAAACTAATCACCTTTTTCAGCTAAAATCTACTTCCTCTTTTTCAATGTGTCAGAATTATAATATTTGTAGATGCTGACATAAATTTTCTAAATATCGATCCCAAATTCGTGTGGCCCATCCTATAAACGGGTTTGTGGTGGTATGGCGCGGGTAACGCTACTCGCCTCCGTGACTTGGTTCACAGGTGCCCGCTGGGTTACGACAAATTAGTAGCAGTTTCTGGCCTTGTTGTGGCATAGGGTTAAACCCTCAAGTGCCCGCCGTTGGAAAAAAAACTTATTGTTTAGTCTGGAATTATACATAAATCCTAGAATGAATGGTATATCCATAAATAATTTATATTTATTGATATTCATATTTTAATTGAAAAAAAGAAAATTTTAATATCAATATTTTCCAATAAGTAGGCTATATTTACAAGGCATATTCGGAAAGTAAGTACCATTTTGTAAAACAAAAGTGTAACAGAATTTTTTTGTTTCCAGCCAATATTATTTTTACAGGAGAAATTATATATTAAATTATTTTTCTACATAGTTTCCGACAAGGTTGAAGCATTCGTCGTAAGCTTTTGTATACTTCTCGCCATTCACGATAGCCACGATTCATAGCATTTTTCACCTTAACGTCGCATCCTAAGTGCTTGTCGTCAAGCTTGTGGCTTCGTGCAGAAAAAGTGTTAATCGGATGGCACCAAATCTGGACTGTACGGTGGATGATCCGATTGCTGACAAAGAAACTGTTGAAGCATCGCTTTAGTGTCACAAGTAGCGTGGGATCCAAATGTTGTAATGGAGGAACACTATACCATTACTCAGCATTCCTCTCCATTTGTTTTAAATTGCAGCGGTAGTTTCTTAAAGAAAAGAAATATCACCTTCTTCATATCCCAGAACACAGTGCATATGATATTTTTCTGCTGACATTGTCGTTTTGAACTTTAGTTTTTACGGAGATTGAGTTCTCTTTACTCCATCATTGACTATTGTTTTAGATATGGTGTGACATGGCGAATCCACGTCTCATCACCTTCTACAATTTCTGTTAAAACATGTGATCTGCCTCTTTTCTGTGTTGTGTGAGAGTGTCGGTTTTTTACAATTTCATCCAAAACACAGTACTTGAATTATGCGGAAATTCGTTTCAAAGCGTCGTCATTGTGAAACATTTATCTTCATGTATTTTTTCATCAAATTTTTACCAGATCATCGTTGACAACAGAAGACCACTTCGAGCCTCATCGTAGACATTTGTTCGACCTTCGATAAACATTCTAACCCACTTTCTTTCCATTCCATCACTCATCGTTCCTTTACCATAAATATCTTTTATTTGTATACATATTTCAGCCGCTTTCATAATCCTAGCGTTCAAAAATCGAATTACAGTACGAATCTCACATTGACGAGATCAATAATTAATTGTCTTAAGCATATTACATGTGTACAGCAAACTTTAAACACAACGTGGAACAATCTAAATGGCGAGAATTGCGAGGCAGTGTACAAGGTAGACTATTGCGCATGTGCGGGACACACACAACTGCATTATAGCGGCGGTACAGTGTAACGGTACTTATTACAAATTGTACAATTGTACAATTTATATAATTGTACATATAAATTGTACAATTGTATAAAAAATACTAATTGTACAATTTATATAATAATTTCTTCTACGACTGACTATTCTTTATCTGTAATTTAATGTAAATCATAGAAAAAGTTATTAATATTCATAATGAAAAAAAGAAAATTTTAATATCAAAATTTTTCCATAAAATCCGACACATATTTTTGTTTTAACTAATTTTATTATATTTTACAGAATTTAAATTACATTCGATTTTATTAAAAAATGTACAATTTATGTAATAAGCTCCTCTAAAAATTTCGATATTTTTAAGCAAACCGTTGAATAAAAAAATAATGAAAAAGTGTGTATTTAACACGTGTGATTGTTTTTTGAAAGCAATAAAAATATTCTCTTCAAGTAAGACTTTTTTTGAACACTTTATACTGCACTAAAATGCATTACATTTAAATTTGCAAAAAATTCTCTTTTTCTAAAGTAAATTTAACAATAATTATATAAAAAAATATCCATAAAACCACAGCTATTTAAGAACTGTATTTTTACCGTCTCCTGAAAAAATCAACAAAGTTTTAATGTTCGCCGAAATATACTAACAGATAAAATATATACTACATAAATTAAAATAATAAATTCTAGCTACGTTTATTATGAAGATATGAAAATACTCATTAGAGCAAATTTTGGATCGATATTTAGAAAATTTATGTCAGCATTTACAAATATTATAATTCTGGCACATTGAAAAAGAGGAAGTGGATTTTAGCTGAATAAGGTGATAGTTTAAAAAAATAAATACCATACACGTTTCAAATGAGTGACACTGATAAAAAGCTGAATTGTTTTTAATAAATTCATGTAAGCATATTTTTTTAAAATTGTATCGGAAAACAAAACAATTTTTTTTAACCTAATGAATAATTGCTATTAAAACTAGTGTAAATATTTTATCACCAATTTTAATATTTTACATCTCTGTGTTTCTAATAGAAACTTTTTTTAATAGAAAATATTTATGCAATTTATATAATATTTTTTTTGTTTTTGCGCTTAACATTTTAATTTTTTTCTAAATCTAGTCAATAATACTTTCATTAAAAATATTAATATTTGTTTAAAACAGGTCTAAAGCTATTTTTCATTCTTTATGTGGGTAGTAAAGAGCAACATTTTTTTAATAAAATTAAGAAATGAAAATAAAATAAACAACAGAAAAAATAGAGAGCACTAGGTAATTTAAAATAATAAAGATGAACATTTCAATAATGTGAAATTGATCTTCTGATTAAAATATACCATGCGTTTCACGTGACGTTGTTTTCACCACGAATGTATAAACACAAAGGAGTAAATTATTTGACAGGGGCAATTTTATGTTTTGTGAACAGGACAAGCCGTTCTTATCTCTCATTGTCCACAGCGGTCGGATGACATGTTTTGATTCTCTACCATGATTCTTTTAATATTTATTTTCTCTTTTCAATTTCATTTGTTTTTTTCTTTGTTTTACATTCCTATTCTAGATCTTTTCTGCTTGTAGTCATATTTTGGTGAAAAAAGTGTTAGCAAGAATAAAACGACATTTAAACAAACTCACCTTTTTGGAATCAAATTTCCTACAATGGGTATGGTTGTCAAATCTGTTGATGACAGCAACTCTTTCGTAAAATGATTTTTAACAGCAACTCGAAATGTCTGCTATTTTAGAAAGAATCTTGATGTGAGTGGTGTTTCATTGGAGTTTTGACACCCTTGAAGAAAATTCTTCAATTTTGGTGAAATTTTTTTAAATTGTGCTTTTTTTTAATTGCAGGTTGTATCTTTTATTTGGACCCTCCTCATTGCTGAAAATGAAATACGGAGCCAAATTAGTAGATTACGTCGCCAAGCTGGATTGTTCTAATACTTTGCACTTTAATAATGACTATGCACTTTAATAAAAGAATTTAAAGTGCATAGTCTTTGGTCTTTCATATGATGATTTTCGAACTGGACTTTTATTAGTTGCAATTTTTTCGAACTGCACTTTTATTGGTTATTACTACGTAACATTTTTATAAAAATAATTCTCAGACGAAAGTTTTTCTATCAATATATATATTTCCAAAGGTGGCCACTTGGGTGACGAACCCTATGCCACAACAAGGCCTGAAACTGCAACTGACTTGTCGTTATCCAGCGGGCACCTGTGAACCAAGTCACGGAGGCGAGTAGCGTTTCCCGAGCCATACCACCACAATCCCGTTTATAGGGTGGGCCACATTCATACATCATCACAGAAGAAAGGACAGAGAAAGAAAGTAACATCGCTGCCCGAACCGGGATTCGAACCCGGGACCCACAGCTCAGGAGTCAGGAACGCTAACTACTCAGCCATCGGTCGGCTCAATCAAAATATATTAAAATGATAGTTTTAGTTAAGATCATTAAATCTACTGGAAATTCCAATAAAAAATAATAGTATTCTAATATTTCTGGGCCAAATATTTTAAAATAATTAATTAATTAGAATTAGATACTTTTATTTCGAGAAATAGAAGATAAATCAGAACAAATAAATGTGGCGATTGCTTATATGCTTTCTATACCTTCCAGCGGACCTTTTGAGACCCACAAAAGTTGAATGCATAAATAGAAATGCTCTTTACCATAAGTTTAGAATGTGGAATTCTTAATTTTTTGGTTTTCATTTCAGTATGCAAAAGTTTAGTACTAATTCTTCAAGGATTGTTGTGTTTATTTCACAAAATGAATTGTAGTTCTTGTTTAATTTTTATTTCCTTCTAGAAACTAAGCAGATAATTTTGTCTGCGAGGATCCAAAAACGATATTCTTGTTAGTTTCTTAGCTTTATTGGCCGGTTGTTGACCTCATCCAGAGAGTATTACAAAAAATTCAGTTGTCTGCTCTACTGCCCCGTTAAATGAAGACGAAGATATTACAAACAATTCGATATTGTTCACATTATTGATACAGTTATATTGCATAGTTAATTGAAACCAAACGTTAAAAAATATTCACATATTTTATTTTGTAAGTCATGTATAAACGTCATTTGTTTTATCACCTGTTTCTTCATATTTTATAATAATAATATGCATTAATTGGATAAAATTATCTTTCTAGCAGCTTGCATTGATTTACAAGCTGTAAAAGGAATAACTCGGAATCCCGATATTCGAAAAAATTTATAATATCATATAATTATGTAAATAATAAGAAATATTCAAAGTTACAATATTCAAAATTAATTGAAATCATATAAAAATGCAAATAAATACCAATACACGATAATTAGAAATCCCGATATTCGAATTTACAAAACGCAAAAATATCTTATTGGGAAGAAATTTTTGATACATCAATTTTCAAATTCCGTAGTTATGTGATATTGCGTCATTTTTTGGTTGGCGAGAAAATGTTTGTTGTCAGTTTTCCAGCTCTCCAAGCGGTGGACTAAAATATGACTTTACCTTCATTGGATTCGGAAATAAGCTTTGAAACTGTGTTTGAAATATTTTTCATGCAAATACGAGGGTTGCTCTGAAATTTTTGAGATACGCGCAGACGAGAATTTACAAAATAAAAATAACGGTTTAATTTCAAAGTACAAAGTATTTTAACACAAAAGACCATTTTTTACTGACTTACTTCAACTTGTTTAGCACGAAATAAATTTTAAACAGAAGAGAAAATGGAGTTGACGCGAGAACATTTTCGCGCTATGATTTTCTACGATTTCAAAGCAGGATTCAATCAAGAAGAATGCGTTCAACGATTGCAATTAGCATTTGGTGATGAATCTCCAGCTCGTGCTACTGTATTCAGATGGTTTAGAGAAATTAAAAGAGGTCGCAATTTTCTTCAGGATGAAGAACACACAGGAAGGCCGCCGTCGGCAGTCATCCCGGATAATGTGTCTGCCATACGAAAAATGTTAATGGATGATAATCGCTGTACCTATCAAATGATACAGATGGAACTTAACATTGGATCCGCAGCCATACGCAAAATCATTCATGAAGAATTACATATGAAAAAAGTAGTTTGCCGTTGGGTTCCCCATAATCTAACTGAGCATCAAAAAGTGTCAGAATCAGTAAAGAAACTCTTAATATGCTGAATGATGGTGGCCACCGCATCATTTCTAAAATTGTAACAGGTGATGAAGCATACATACCGTTTTTGACGTTCCAACACGTCAAGAAAGCAAAGGATGGGTCTTTGAAGATGATCCCACGCTGACAATGGTGAAAAAACAACGCGCACTGAAAAAAGTGATGTATGCTGTTTTCGTCAGAAGTACGGGATTGGTCAAAGCCATCAAGTTGGAAGGACAGAAGACAATAAAAGCAAACTGGTATACCACTCAATGTCTTCCAGAAATTCTACAAGAACTGAATGTTAGGGGATTAATGCTTCACCATGACGATGCATCTTCACATACAGCCGGATTAACAGTTGAGTTTCTTAAACAAAAACAAATTAAAGTGATCGAACATCCGCCGTATTCACCTGATCTAGCTATGTTCGACTTTTGGTTATTCTTTAATCTAAAAAAGAACTTACGTGGAAGTCGTTTTCATTCAGAAGAAGAGATTGATGTGGCTTTAAATGCATTTTTTCATCTATTCGAAGAAATGAATGGCTTGAGGCATTTAATCTGTGGAAAATTCGTCTACAAAAATGCATTGATGCTGGAGGAGACTACTTTGAACACACCTAAAATTTTGTAAGTATAACTTTAAAAACCTAGTTGTATCTCAAAAATCCAAGAAAAGAAAGTGGATTCTTGCTGAAAAAGGTGCTTGGTTTGAAAAAAATAAATCACAGATAAGTTTCAAATGAGTGACACTGATAATAAGCTGAATTTCTTAAAAATAAATTCATGTAAACATATTTTCAAATTTGTATGGAAAAGGAAAATAATTTTTTTAACCTAATGAAGAACAGCTATTAAAACACACACACATGTGTCCCCATGTGGTCTAGTGGAACCAGACCAGATCTATGAGATCAAAGACAGACAAAAAGTCCAAAAGCAGATGTGGACTTTTCACAGCCTCCTCACGAGAAAACCCCAATCACTTCAAGATGTGTTGCGAGCAAAACGGGCATTGTCGCACTTGGGGCATGTTGGGTATTTTCTTTCACCGTCCTCAAAGATCATACACTTCAAGTGGCCAGTAGAAAGTCGAGAGAATGTCGTCTGATGTACTCTGGAGCCCTTAAATGTTGTGGCGGCTCCAGGATGTCTTTGGAAATACCAAGGGTGAGCAGGAGGGTCAGCACAGGTTTTAGAAGTAAGTTGTTTAGTAATGGAAGAGATCTCTGATGGTGTTAGTGCCATGCGATCTTCCGGGTTCAAAGGATTACTGGAGGCAGCCTTTGCAAGGTCGTCGGCTACTTCATTCCCAGGAAGACCAACATGCGAGGGGACCCACTGGAGGTGGATTGGATGTTGAACTGAAAGGCTTTTCAACAAGAGTAGAATACTTCTACTAGTATTGTCGCCGATGGATTGACAATTGAAAAGGTGCTGGATCGAGGATCGAATGTCTGTAAGGATCCATATCTCCGAGAAATCATTTTGTGTATTGTTATCTAGCAAAGAAAGTCCACTCATGATGGTGATGAGTTCCGTTCTGAAGACGGACGTGTGGTCAGCAGTTCTTTTTTCAAGCTTGATGGAATGGTTGGGGAGTTCAATACATACTCCGCTGCCAGTTGCATTGGTCTCCAATTAGTTTCCATCAGTATAAACCCTGGTTGCTCCGATAGGAATCTTGTCAGTTGTCTCTAGAGCCAATTGCTATAGTAAGTATGGGTGGTCCGACTTTTTACTTGCATCGAGCGTTAGGTTGGGATGGAAAGTGACTCCCTGGAGGCCAAACGCAGGGTTAATCAAAGGTGTCAAGCAGAAGGGCTCAACATAAGAGTACAGCAAGTTCTGTAAATGTGCTTGGGAGAATGGACTATTACGTTTTAATCTTTGGTTATTACTCCAATTAATTAAATATTGTGATGTACCATGAGTCTAGAAATAGTTGTTAATGTAACTGTTCAAGTTAAATTTGGCGTTACTCATGCTATTTACATTTTAAGACTATTGTCTTAAAGCCTCTTAATCATCTTAAGCATCCTAATTTTTTTAAATTTTCAAAGCAATTTAAATAATGTTAAATAATTTTTTTATAGTTCAACGCGAATTGGCATGGTATCCGGTATCGAACCCAGAACATTCTACCTAACGTATTAATGATTTGACTGCATAGTTGGCTTAATCTTGTCTAACGATGTGCAAATTCGTACATATAGTGAAAATTACAATATAGAACAAGAAAAAAGTTTTTAAAATCTGAAATATCGAAGAAGCGCGCTCTTGACTCATTGAATCAAAGAACACGGTAACATTTATTCGCAGGTAAAATTGTGGAATCAAAGAGTGTTTCAAAGTGCAATATACTAATCCACATGCAGGTTGTATAAAACATGTATACACAAATAACAAAAGGTAACCGGGATCGAACCCTAAACCTTCTGTCTAACGTCTCACCGTAACAATTTGCATAATTATGCTTTGGACATTTGAAATTGAATTATATCATGAAATCAAACACAATAAATTAAAGTCTAACAAAATTTAATTCTATTCAATGAGCCGAATAAATTTTTTGATTTAGAAACATTTTGTTTTTACTTAGTAATATTGATTAATAATTATTTAACAATCTTTTTCAGCAGCCTTGATGCCCTAGTTTGTTGGGGCACCGTTCGGAAGGCAGTGAGTTGGAACTCCGTCGTGGTCGCCTTGTACTCCAAGGAAAAGGACACCTCTAGGGGTGGCAGGTCAAGTATTGGAGGTCCTCTGCTTCTTATTAGGCAAGAATGCCATTTGGCTGAGTCCATTTGACAAGCGGAGCCCAACATGGAAGTAACTGCAACCACAAAATATCAAAAAACCTAAATTAGAAGCAGTGCCAAGTATCGATGCAGGTTGTATGAAAGCTGCATAGCCAAACTGCAATATCCGACGCAGTTCTACCCGGGATCGTACATGGAAACTTTTTCTTAAGTTACAAATGTATTATAGCCATGTTATAGGCTGAATATTATACAATTGCAATCGTTGTTAGAATAACAATCTTGATAGATTTATAAGAATTTTTATATAAGCTTTTAATTTATAATTCTGTTGCGTCCCATGTTAGGGATTCATCACTAGCTTGTAAAAGCATGAGTGTTTGTCAGTGAGAAGTTTGTAGAAACGAGCGTCTACTCTCCATCCAAAGTTCCTGACATAGGATCACAGAGCAGGTGTGAACCGAAATAGTATGAAATAATAACAAATGTAGGATTTGTAAATGTTTGATACGCACATTGAATAAGAATGCATATACACATAATTTTCTGACCACGCGATTTCTAGCCTTATAATCAGGAGAAAAATATTTTTCTTAACATTTGCATGCTTATAATGAATACCTAGAACAAACAATTTTGTTGAGCATTATATTACTAGAAAAATTTCATCTTATTTCCCAAGCACGTTTTTTGTATACTTTTTAGAAGTATCTAAAGCGTTTCATATTGAAGAGAAAAAATCGAAAATTTTTACTATAGTTTATATATAACATGACTATGATATAAAGTAGTTTGGTATTTAATTTCAGAATATGCTAAGATATAATACGCTATGCAAAATTCTATTTTGAAAACAAAGTAGAATCAGTTATGTATTCATTAGAACTAAAAATAGTTATACTATTTCATCCTATGTTAATGAATATTATGAAAACTGTCAGGAAAAGACATGTATTATACAAAGTCACCTAAAACATGTGGATATTTGTTAATGAATTCTATTCATTTAAAAGGAAGGAAACTTTGAAAATTTCCGAGCACTCACTTCAGCTATCTAGAAAGAAAATTCGCTGCGGCATTCTCCTCCAACAAGTGATGGAAGCGAACCCTCCACTCCGAAGGTCTGACATTAGGCAATGGGGATCTTGATCAGGGAGATGTTGCTGGAATTACACTTTGCTAAACATATAAATGTAAGAAATATGAAAATTGTAATTTAAAAGATGTTATCTGAAGATTAGAGTCAGTAAAATGGAGAAACAGTTTGCATGAAAATTTCCTGTGATCTCAATAAATCTTTTGGACATTCATAAATCTGTTTTTCCAGAACAAGAGAAATTGGAAAAATAATCCACTACATTCAAAAGGACTGCATGTTAATACTATTTTAAAACGGAAGAAACTCTATTGAAAATAAATACGCTTATCTGTATGGAGCACAGATGCCTTATAGTTCAGGAATTCTGAACTTTTTTGACGATAAAGAAATGTTGCCAAAATGATGAGTGTGACGTGCGCGATGATGTTAATACTCGGGTTGCCAAAATAGAATTTTCTGCATAATTCTTATAGGTCTCCATATCTATGACGTAATAAAAACCAGGTTGTCAGCTAATCTGCCAAAAAATCACCAAACTCAGAATTTGGCATCCTGGATCATATGGCATCTGTGCCCTGTATTTTATTTTGAAAAGTACCGAAATTTATTTGATTGCAATATTTTGCAAAAAAAAATTTAGCGAGATGGGTGAGAAAATAAATGATCGATGTAACGTAACGCATAAAAGGAAGTACCAAATTTGTCTTGATGTTAGTGAACGAAGTATGAAAAAAATTGAAAAGAAATTAAAAACATTTGCCGGAAAAATTAATAATATAATTTGATGTAAAACAGGAGGAGAGAAAATGTCAGGATGGCTAAACTGAGGATTACAGACAATGAAATATTCTATCAGCAATTGATGAAAATTTTCTGACTCAATGTATTTGCTTCTTCTAAACATTGTAATTGAAAAACTCTTGGAGATATAAATAAAATGAAATATAAATATTGTTGTTGGCTTATACTGTCAGAAACAGTCATGCTTTCAAGGTACATTTTTCTCAAAACTATTTTTTCTTTATTTAGTGTGAACATTTTAAGAAGTAAGCGCCAACTCAGGTGTGAGCTTCGGCATGCACAATAATGGTTCAAAATCATTAGGCAGCGGACATGTTTTGCTTCTTTGATACGGCAGAAATTTGTTATTGGGGAAACGTTTTCCAATGATGTGAATAATGCATTAATATTGGCGACTTTATTATGTCTAAAATACTTTAAATAATCAGAGATGATCAACGTATTTGCTTCCTTTTTAATATCTGGCGTTAATATATATTATTTTAATCATAACTAGTTTTTCTAATTACATAAAAAATATTTTGTAGGAGATATTATATTGAATCTAAAGCTGGAGTTCTTGCAACTTGCTTATCAACATAATGTAAATTTGGCGCATTTGGCTGATTATTTTTGGCTATCATCTTGTTTTCAAGTAGTTTATAAACAACGTTAATTAATATGATTTTTCAATAAAAAACCAAACTATTCATTCATAGATGTTATATTTTACGTATGACAGTAAAATAATATAAATAATTTCACACTGCAGTAACAGAAATTCATTAGTAATACAATCAAAATAACAATTTGAATATTTTAAATATATAACAGCAGATTGCTTTCTGATTATCAGATTACAAATTGAAAAATTTTAACGCTATGACAGGAAAAGTTAAATATTTATTTTGTATTTTTCGGTATATATATATACATATATATTCACACACGCATTATTTTTCTTGTTTAAACAGTTTTTATAATGTAATACATTCATGTTTAATGTTTTGATTAATCCATATTTTTGCAATCTTAACTTTATGTTTCAATGCAAAATGCTACGTGGTGAAGTTAGATTTTAAAGCAAAATATTATAAAATTAATACGTTTCATAGAGTGAGTACCGCGAATGACAGGAAAATCAGTAAATAGTACCAAAGACAAGGAGAATGTGTTCTTCGCATTTGAAATGGATATTAAATACATGGTGTTCCATATTAGGCTTAGCAGGAGCTCCAGAAAGTTCAACCTTCAAACTCGAGAGCTCGAGACCAAATGAACGTGAAAATTTTTAAACAATGAAAAATTTCATTGTTGCAAGTTTTGCATTGTTGTGGACTACCAGGTAAGGCGTCAGCAAAGCTCAGTCCGCCATTTGAAGCTGCGATTTTGAGTTTGAAGGTTGAAATTCTCAGAGCTCTTGATCAAAGTAATATTTAAAGATTTTCTTGTAATTTCTTTACTTGAAAGTGTTTTTAAGTTATTCTAACTTGTTTTCTAGTGTATTTTTCAGATATGGTGAAGTTGATGAAGTGGATCAGAAGAACCATGTAAGTGCGACAAACTCATTGCTTTTCTATATATCTTGAAGTTTAATACTAAGTTAAATATATATTGACACAAATTTCCATATTTTATACTTGAAACTAAGAATTTTTAAAACTTAGATTATACTCATAAAAATCTTTTGAACTTAAGTGGCTGGTTGATATTTTTTAATGGTTATTTTCGTTGAAACGAAAATTTAAAGTGATTCAACTAATAATTTCTAAATGACATTTAGCTATTTAAGCAAATTCGGTAAAATTAACGTTATGCGATAAGAAATTCAAAACTCATTTAATATATGAAACCTTTAAATACTAATTACTTCATTTTAAATGTATTTCATTTAGATCAATGGGAACAAAACTTAGAATTAATAAGCATACATTTAAACAAAATAACATACCAGGAATTGTCAGTGGTTTTGCTAAATTATTAAAGAATTTTTTCATTAAAAATGAAACGAATATTAAATTTAAAATAATTCAATAACATTTTAAAAACATTAATAGAATTCTTTATTTTGATTTTGTAATCATCGGTGATCTAATCTCGTAAAATAGCACATCTAACTTGTGAAACGTGAAAATTTGTCTCGAGCTTTAAAACAGTTATATTATTTTTTCTCATTTTTTAAAATGTATTATTTCTTTTTCATATAATTTTATAAAAATGGCGTAAGTCAGGCACCACAAATTTTTTTAAGTAATGTAAATAAATTGTTATTATTTATATTTTAATAGGCTTAATCCTAGTATCCTTAACGCGATAGATTTGGTTCTGATTTTGGTTGGAAGATTCGGATTGTATGTTCATGTATTGCTATTTTGAGATTCTAAATTTTTTGATTATGAATCACTCGCCTATGCTGATGGTTATGAATCGCTCGCCTAGATCATTGGCGACATATTTGAAGATCCTGCCAAACGCGTTACGTTTGTAATACTAGTATTCTTCTACCTTTTAATATCTGCAATGAAGTTTTTTGTAGGTTTGTGTATTAATCCATTTTTCTAGTGAATTAGTATAATTAAATGTAGTTATATTTATCTTTCTAATCTGTACTTTCTTGAACGTACTTATTGCACATTTTGAATATTTAGATTTTCTATTGCAATAATTTCGATAAAATGTTATGATGCTTAATTTGCTACTTAGATACTCGCAAAACTTAACTTTAATGAAATAAAGTAGAAAGTTCAGGTAAAATTATACAAGAAGGCTACCTAGAAAATTTCAAAATTAATAGTAAAAATCCTATAGGGAAAATAACTGTTCTGAGATTATTAACTTTAAATAGTGGAAACTGATTTTATTCGGCAGAAATATTTGATGCTGATTCAACCAAATCAATGATATGTTGGCTGGAATCCAAATTTTTAAGCTAAAACAAAACACTTTAAACCGAATGGATTGAAATAGTTTATTAATAGCGCTGTACAATTTCTGAATAAGATTTCATCCTGTTTAACATTTGCCAATGTACAGTTAGTTTTTGACTAAACATCTTTATAGAAATAAGAAAGGGCTTAGCAAAAATTTGAAGTATCTTTTTTATACAAGATAGTTTTTTTAGAACATTTCATACTATCGTAAGGGTTATTTTTATTCCATTGAAAAGTTGAATAATCATTATAAAACATTAAGTTTACGGTCACTGATGCACATCTGTGATATTTGTATTTATCTGCTTACTTAACTGTTAGAAAGAACATTTTAAATTCATTCGCAATAATTCAATTAAAATAAAACGTGTCATGGAACTTGAGTTTTCCTTTCAAAGTGAATAACAAAGATTTTAAAACACTTCTTCTGACATGCATCTTTCGCTGCTAAAGAATGGCAAAATGATTAAAATATTTCTGGAAGATTTGGTCACCAACGAGCTGTTGGATATCGCCATCGCGCAATCCTTCAACCGAAAGTATGCCATGCGTTCTTTCAATTTTGAAACTAGCCCTGGTGTGGGCGGCTTCTTTAAGTCAGCTCTGTCAAAAAGGGAAGGAAGTATGTTCCAAATGCGCTTCGGGAAATACAGAAATCGCCCAAGAGAAACACATTTATGTTCTTGTGCTTTCGTTCAAAATTGTAATAGACCACTGAAGAAGATATAACAACAAAGTATCATACATATAATGTTTTTAGGTTTATATATCTTCTTACGCAGATTGTAGTTTTCTTTCCTTTCTTTTCGAACATTCTGAATCACTGGTATCATAGAACCAAAATTCATCATTGATGATAATTCTTCACCTTCACAATACTTTGTAATGGGTCGTAATACTAGAAACCAGATTCAATGCCATCATTCACACAATTATGTGCAAGCATAAATGGCATCCAAGGACATGAAAGTGGTATTTTCAGGTCCTGGTCTTCAATTCAACAGTCCGAGTGTGTGATGTCAACAGATACAGATATTTTATCACAACGAACACCATCCATAAAATAGTTAATACCGATCATTTTAAGCAATGTAGAACAACAAAATATGCATTTAAAATACTTCCAAAATATTTTTAATAGCCTTGCTGCCTAGGTGGACGTTTCTCAATCTGAAAACTACTTTAATCCCGATTCCCAGACAAAAAACACTTTAAAGACAATAACAATTTTGTAAGCACTTTCAAAATCTAATATGTATGCAAAATTTAAAGTCCCAATTTCTATTTTTATCAGAACCAGGCACGAATGTCTGTTGAGAGATTACAAATCTGGAATTTGCTCTTAATGCCAAAATAATTGAATGTAAAAAATCAAAAGAGAATACTTTTGTACCAGAAGAATATTTCTCATGTTATTATTTAACTTTTCAATTTCATTGAACATAAGTTTTTTTCTAAGCATTCCCTTCATTTGCCATCGTTAAAATAAACACACATGGTAGGATGTTATTTCTTAATATTAGTTATTTATAATATTGTGTGGGTTATTGCTACGAAATTAAAGAGTAAAAACGCTTAAGAAGTCGGGTTTGAGCACTTTTAAGATTTAAGTAACTAAACCAAGCATCATAGTATTAAAAGGCTTGATTTTGCGACATCGTTGTGAATTTCCAATTCAATACAAATGGTTGCATATTAATCAATGAAGCAAACTACGGATCAATATAATATGAATTTATGAAATGATATTGTCCAATACTGTA
This sequence comes from Latrodectus hesperus, assembly GCA_037975125.1. Taxonomy (NCBI): domain Eukaryota; kingdom Metazoa; phylum Arthropoda; class Arachnida; order Araneae; family Theridiidae; genus Latrodectus; species Latrodectus hesperus. The sequence goes on along the minus strand of CM075860.1, from coordinate 15,025,760 downwards.
ACGAATTTCTCCGCACATAAATGTAAACACTGATACTCGCCAAACATTATTTTTCATGTATTTCTACAACATGGTGATATCTTCGGCTCTCCTTCTATTCTTTCTTTTTAATCAGGACAAACAATTGATCTAAGTTCCGATATTTCTTTGCACTATGCAATAAAATTTTGTTGGAGCTCCATACTAATTATGTGACTTCATTATATTCGATGAAATCTTTTACTCTTGAGTCAGCAAATCTTCAGTGAAATTATTTCTCGTTTACTATTACATTCACTAAATGATTTCATACAGTCTTCATCCAATGTATACTTAAAATAAAAATTTAGAATTATTATTTGTAAACCATCCTTTGATATCGCTACTCATCTTCTTGATTACTTATATAAAGAACGTAAAATAGTGAAAAACGGGGCGTTTTTCAACTATTAAATGTGTGGGATTTATACACGTGATAGTTAAAAATTATATCTCTTTCAAACTCATATTTTGCAGTTTTCATGCCTAATGTTTTTTTTTTGTTGCAGATGAAGTGCTGTCTGTGGAGTGGAGGGCAGCTTTGAGTTCACGTGATTCTTAATTTTTTTACTAATTTTTGTGTTTGTTCTTTTTTGTTTCTTTCAGACGCAGGATGAAAGACCGGAAGAAATTCACCCGGCTCACCGAGGAGGAGGAGGACTTCGACGGGATAGTCCAGGATGAGGGTCGGCCATTGGCCGTCCTTTCTCCTCCTCGCCAGAGTGCCCCTCCGGCAAAAGAGGAGGGAAAGGATGTTCAGGCAAGCGTTCCAGCTGCGGTGGTTGACTCATATCCTGAGCTTTCCGCGAAGGAGGAGGAACGATTCAAGGACAGCGCAGAGAGGGATGGAGATCAGGCGTGGAGCATCCCCTCTTCTCCTCGCCAGAACTCCGTTCCGGCAGAAGAGGAAGGAGGGGAGGTTCCAGCAAACATGACGTTTACGGCGTCTGATTTAATTCCCGAACTGCACCCGGACAGGCAGGTCGACTTTTCCTTTTTTCCTACAGATGTAAGTGAATAATTTATAGATATTTTCTATGAAAAATAATAAAAATGTAATCCTTTGTTTTATTATATGTTCATATTTTGAATTATGATTAGCAATTAATTTTTAGATTGTAATGTATTTATCATAGATTTAAGTCAATACATATTTAAATCATTCACTGGTTTCACATATAAGAAATAAAAATTAATAGGAAACAATAACTTGTAATAGGAAAATCATAAATTATTTTTTACATTTTGGTAGTGCTTTTTTACAATAGTTTTTCGAAATGATAGATAAATGTTCAGAGCCCAGATTTTCTGCTCAAGGAGTTATGAGTTCGATTCCTTGATAAAATTGGATTTCTTCTCACCGTTCATAATCTAAAATACCGCCATTCACATATTTAGAGAATAAAAGGCACATTTAATCATGCTGGAGTTACGTGATAAGATATATATTTAATGAAATGTGGAAATATTAAATTCTTTAAGGCTCTCTGTGTGTAACTAAAGTATACATTCTTGACAACTTTACTACATGAGGACGAAGTTATGTGAAAATAGTCTGGAAACATAAAACATGTACATACGTATAAAGACAATTAAGCGACTTTAATGTTTTTTAAAGTATTGCGTGCCACCATCAACAAAAGATTCATTAATTTGATCTATGTTCAAGTAACAAAGTCGAGATTTGCGTAGAACTTTCCAAGACTTTCCATAGCTTAGCAGAAAAGAAACATTGAATCTATGATATTTTATGTGAAGTCTCTTTCTTTGTACCGCGATCGCTGATTGAGTGCCAGAAAATCCAACGACACCCAAATTCGAGAACATCGACCTTGGAATACGATAATATGATGTTTGATTTTAGTGTTCATTTGTTAGCCGGCGTCAAATAATTTGCCAATGATTGTTTAATTACATTTTGAGAATGATAAGGTAAGGGAAATGCTTATGAATTCTGAATCTTTATAATGATTAAAGATATTCTGTTTTTTTTATCATTTATATTGTTTTTTCACAGTTTGGCTGTTACTGAAAGAACAAGCATTTCTAGAAAGGAATCATCTCAATTTATGGAATATTTCACCTTTCTGCATTTTGTTTTATAAAACATTGCCATAGGCTTCTTCACAACTGTCCATGTTTCTATTTTATGGTCACAAATAATAGCCTAGCTAATGCAAAAGTATCAATATGGATGGAAAATTTCGTAAAATTGATCCTTTTAATAATACTAACGTGTTGAAGTGTTGCTTTTGATTTTTTAATGTATTGTAATATTCTGTTTCTCTTCTTAGGACAAGATTGGCAGACGTCACACTCTGCCGAAAGAAAAGAATGCGGATACGTTCTACTATAGAGGTAAAAAGTTTTTCATGTTTAAACAAAATCAAATTTCCTTTTTTTAAATATTTTGAATCTTATCATAACCTATCTTTTTTTTACTCTAATTATAATAATATTCTCAATGTCTATAGTTAAATCTTTCATAAAAATAGTTTGAGGTCACAAATTATGTCACTTATTCCTTTGAAATCATAGTTTATTTCAAAAAGTTTGTATGAATATGTATGCTCTATAAGGTAAAATATTTAATTTTGAATAATTTTAGGTTTTTGGATAATTTATTATCCTGAGAATACTTCTATTGAAATATAGGTTTTTATATGCAAAAACTTCCACATAAGAAAATCATTTATGGTCGCAAAAATATCTTTTATAAAGTATCACAAGTTCCAGATATAATTTTAAGGAGATGGTCAATAAATTTTCATAACAAATAAGAATAGAGTAAAGAACGGTTATTAGAAGAGTTTTAAAAAGCAATAAATGTTGGTCAAATTTCGCACTCAATATTGCATAATTTTTGCTAAATATATTGACAGATCAAAAAATTAAAATGATGTTTTATAGTAAAACTTTACTACTTTTTTAAAACAAAATATAACACAATTATGAATTTAAGTTTCCCTTGCAAGCATGTTTAATATGAATAATGTTTGATACATTTTAAATTAAAAAATTAAATTATGATTATAAAATTAAATTAACACACGATTGTAAACATGTCTTTCTTTTTTATGGAAATACATGATACCGTGAAAATAAATGGAAGTTTTTTTAATTTATTCTTATTTCATTAACGTAGTTACTCTAATTAGTTTTAAACAGATTTTTATGAACTTTTCGAACAATATTTGTACAAAACTCTGAGGATATAATGTAACATTCTTAATTTTAATTCAAACTGATGTCTTTTTGTTCCAAATAAATATTTTCATTAAGACATAATGCTGCAATATAGTGTAATAAATAACTTCCTGTAGTTATGCAATTTCAATGAATAAATATTATCAAATATTTGAGTGTTCATCCTAAGTTTCAATAATTTTAAACTACTCAGCTGTCAAATAATATTCTTATGCAGAATATTTTATGGTAGAAAAATAAAAAGGCTTAATTTCTCTTTAGAAACACCCTGCAGTTTGAAATATAAATTGCATTAGATAATCAACTATAAATATATGAGAGCTTAATATTAGCATTCAGTAAGATCAGAATTTCTGACCTATTATCACAATATAAATTTCTTGATATTTATAAACTTACAAAGATGGAGTACTTGATTTTGTTTTCACATATCCATAATGCACTTCGCCATGTTGAGTACCGCGCGCAGGAGGGAGGTTTGTTCCTACAATTTACCGATGTTGAATTTTTGGAGATTTTCAGTAGGTTGAAATGTTTTGTTATCTTATAAAATGACCCAAACATAACTACTGCTTTAATAATTTGTTTATGAATTTCACGTTAGATGTATTTCAACACATAGCTATTCTTTTCAATAACAATCAATCACATGTTCACATTACTTTTAAAGTCTTAGAACAAAAGTCATTCAACAAGTCCTTGTTATATCTGTGAGGAAATCTGTCAAACATATTTAACCATTTTGTGAAAATTGGATTTATTAAGTAGATTCACAGTAAGAGTTCATAATATTCTTTGTCATTTTAAGGAAACGCATTACTGATAAATAACGCTATTTAGAAACCCGTCTTCATATTTTTAAACTGATTAACACATTTTGCTTTGCTGAAAATATTTTCATAAACATCAGGCATATTTATGTAAAATTTCAATAAATATTAGATCATGAAAATTTCAACAGAGAGAATTTTGCCGAATTTTCCAGAAAGTAAAAACCATTTAGTTACAAATAGTAAAAATCCAACGTTGTTTGGGAAATCACTTGTACTCCATATGTAAATCTTTTTTTACTCCTCATAATCATTTTCAAATTTGAATATGCTTGTCACGCATTCCAGAAAAACCCTTTCTGCTACCAATGCATATTTTAACTCTATCGTTCCAAAAAGTGTCTCGCCTAGAGGTTCTTTCAACATCATAAAATTATTGATATCCCTAGAAGAATGGTCTGGCAAACAGTAAGAGGTCAGACAGAAGTGGAAACTGTCAAGTTCTCAAGAAAACTTTTTTATATCCAGATTTAGATAGCACATTGTTATTTTTATAGAATCTCACAAGAGTCTTTCTTTTATTTTAAATATTTGTTTCGATTGAATTGCCTTTCGGCAAGTCAAGCCCACGACCTTACACGATGGAACGAGCAGGGAATAAGACGTCAAACTTCTGAAGCTCCTGAGCAGATGTCACAAAAATGTTTCAAGGATGAATAAATAAGTGAATGAAATTTTTTTTGCATGTAGCAGAATTGTTTTTTTTTAATTTTTTTATTCCATTTTTCTAATTGAATTGTCTTTACTTTCTGGATGACCACGGTATTCGGCAGCATTTAAAGAAGCATATGGTGTATTTAAATAATTGTGAGAATGATAACACACCTCAGAGTTGATATGTAGCTAATAAAATTCCAGAAACAAATTTCTAACGCATGGTATAAAAGATTTTGTTGCAAATTTAATCAATACTATCATTGTTTTGTCGAGAATTTACATCTGAACATATTCGGCCACTTCTGTTTTGTAAGGCATGCATTAATCATCTTATGACCTATTAACGATATTCTTCCGAGAAAGACTACAATACATTCTTCAACCTTTTTCCTCAAAGACTTACAATAATTTAGATGTTTATCGAGCATTGATTTATTATTGCTGTTAATATTTAAAATGAAAAGCGCATAGTGTTTCCTTTAAATTCTTTGCAAGCTGCATTTCTTTACAGATCTTTATGCGTTTTATTATTGTGTTAAATATTTTGAAACTGTGCTCTGGCTCCATTATATTTCGATATTTTAAGAATTTTACTCACGAATATAGATTTTATCAATGATCATATTTCAAGGCAACTTTTCTTTTATTTTAGATATTGTCTGATATATTGTCAAAAATCATATATTTCAGGACAACCTCTTATTTATTTTGAAATATTTATTTATGGTAGATTTATGTTACAGGGAGTTTATTTTTAAAATATAGTCGTTATAATTCTGTACTTAATGAAAAACAATTTCTAAAATTACTTTTTTTAACCAAACCATAGCTTTTGTAAATTTATTTTCGAAGGAATAAGTGACATATAAATATTTTCCCCGTTGATTTAGTATTTTTTTATACATTATTTCATAGTTTAAGAAATTCTAATTATTTTTTCAATAAGAAATTTGTACATCTTTTCTCATCATATACTCGGAAAATTAATAATGTCTTCGTTTTGATAAAAATAAAACTCTTAATACTTACGAATTATAATTTATTCTCATGGACAATAATTTACTACATAATGGAATACAAATATAATATTTTATGGAATACAAATGAAACATTTCATAATAATTATCAAATGTAAAAAAAATTTAAAAAGATTAATTTCGACTGAAAATTATGACATCTGTATTTTTACAATTTTTGAATATGCCAGTGATTATTGTACCGTACCTTGAAATAGAGATAATTCTCATTATGGAATTGAATTATTGCAATATGAACAAAAAATATCCCTGGCATCCAAGAACTGAACTATATCATGGGAGACATTATATTATTTCTTTGGTGATGATTTATAATAGCTCTCAAAAGATGACGACGTCTTTGTTATACTATCAAGGGTAACGACGTCTTTGTTATACCATCAAGGGTAACGACGTCTTTGTTATACCATCAAGGGTAACGACGTCTTTGTTATACCATCAAGGGTAAAGACGTCTTTGTTATACCATCAAGGGTAACGACGTCTTTGTTATACCATCAAGGGTAACGACGTCTTTGTTATACCATCAAGGGTAACGACGTCTTTGTTATACCATCAAGGGTGACGACGTCTTTGTTATACCATCAAGGGTGACGACGTCTTTGTTATACCATCAAGGGTGACGACGTCTTTGTTATACCATCAAGGGTGACGACGTCTTTGTTATACCATCAAGGGTGACGACGTCTTTGTTATACCATCAAGGGTGACGACGTCTTTGTTATACCATCAAGGGTGACGACGTCTTTGTTATACCATCAAGGGTGACGACGTCTTTGTTATACCATCAAGGGTGACGACGTCTTTGTTATACCATCAAGGGTGACGACGTCTTTGTTATACCATCAAGGGTGACGACTCTTTTATACTATCAAGGGTGACGACTCTTTTATACTATCAAGGGTGACGACTCTTTTATACTATCAAGGGTGACGACTTTTTTTATACTATCAAGGGTGACGGCTCTTTTATACTATCAAGGGTGACGACTCTTTTATACTATCAAGGGTGACGACTTTTTTATACTATCAAGAATTGTGATGAAAATCCAACATTTATCACGAGAAATAATCAAAACTTTTCCTTATGTACATTTACTGAATATCATGATTACTCGGAGGTGATTGTTACACCACACCATCAATGGAGGACAAAGTTCAATCAAAGATTTGAGAAATACATCTCTAGATACTTTCATGGACAGTTGAAATAATGCATGTCATAATCAAATGAATTGCATCATTTTTCTGAAACTTTTTAATACAGCACTTTCTCTGTTAGTTATTTATTCAAGTGATATAGTGTTGAAATCGATGAACGTATAAAGTTATTTGAGAGAAGTGTGAATTTTAAAAATAACAAAGTAGTGTGAAAAATAGCTTAGAAAATATACATCTACCTACAAATATTACAAAATTTTTCAGATTCCTATATTTTACATGTATGTTTTGTTTGGTAACATTTTGCTTAATTTGGTAGTTAAGGAAAATTCGGTGTTCTTTTATTTGTTTTGGAGAAGCTTAGTTTTTGATTCGAGGATAATCGAGCACAATTTTCAATAACTACGAATGCTAATGATTACACAAAATGTAAACATTTATTTACAGTTATTTCATTTCTCTTTCAAATATTTAAATGTTTAATATGCTTTTTAGCTTCATCATTCTCCACGTTTTTAATTATTCTTATGGAACAGTCTTCCAGTCTATCGAACATTAGCATTTCAAATATTTGACAATATCCAATGAACTTAATTCTTCAAAGAGTAAAGGTTTCTTTTCCTGGTGATTAGACATTTGGGAAAAATAAAAATCATTTCATTTTTTGCGAGTTCGTTTTCGTCTCATTATACAGAGTAACTCTAATATATTTTAATTTTTAAAATTTTTCTTATAAAGCATAATTACTTTTAATTTCCATATATGCATTTTACTCGTTATACTATAATTTTGTAATAAAATAAATTTGTGTCAAGAAAATGTTATTTAATAAATAGACTGAATAATATTCATGAATGTTTGGTATATCGTGTTTTAATAATAGAAAATATTGGTGAAAAACAATTAATAATTTAAATCGGCAAATTCTTTAAAAAACATTGAACCTTGCAGATATATAATTTTTTTATGGGGAAAAATAGTTAATCAAAGCTAAGACGCAATAAGTAAAATATGTACAATTATTAAAATAGGAATTCACTTTATCAATATGTTATTCAAAAAAGGGGTTAGGAAATAATCAAAATAGAATTGGAAAATATTACAATAATTAACCCGCATATAATAAATCAAATAACTTCTCAACATATCACTTGTAATAAAAAAGCTTTTATAAAAAGTATGACTTAAATAACAGAGAAAAAATGTATACAATTTACAAGTGCTTGGAACAGCCAAACGAACATTGCTCAAAGAATACATCAGTACCATCGATGGAAAATAACAGTCTAGTGTAATTTGCAGAAAATTCATGTGACTTGACAAAAATGATTTGCAAAAGTATGAAAACAACTTTGCTAAAGCAAATAAATAAGGATAATAGTTTTATATTTCCTAAGACTTGAAGCAAGAAGGTATCTGGAAGGGATCTTTGACTTCAGAAACATTACCAAAATGAATGAAGTGATGCTCTAAACTATGAATTACAAACTGAATTATATTATAACACAGACTTATGGTGTTTATTAGTGGAATATGGCTCTTTTGGCGACACCACTCTAAAAAAAACGCATCTGGATTCCTACCTCCTGGGTGATGTGGAAAAGGAATCATTTAACATAGATTGCTTTTATACTAATTTGCTCTATTTCATTTGAAGTGTAGTAACATGATTGCAAACCATGGAAGTGATGAATATCTTTATCACCGAAGAATATTGAACATAGTTGGATAATGATAAAATAATGTATGAAATTGTAATCGATAAATATTCTTTAACTCGATTTAAATAAGTTCCTAATATTTAAAAGTACTGTTATACACCTTTTTTTCTCACGTTGTACAGTTACGTTACTCTGTTGCAATTCGAATGAATATAATATTTTACTTTAACTTCTAGTTGGTGACTTTTGTAGTTCTCTGTGCTGTTAAGTGAGAATAAAAGCAAAAAGAAAACACCTTTGGGCTCTCACTGTATTAATCCAAATTTAGAACACAGCTCATGTTCTAAAAATCTGGCTCCCAACAATAAACAATACAAGTAAAATTATTCCTCAAAAATACATAAAAGCTGCTTTCTTCTACGGAAAGTGCAGTAGCGAAAACGATTAGTGAGCTAAATAAATGGTACGCAGGAAATAAGTTCCATTCAGGATCATTGAATCTTTCCAAACTAGAAAAGATGTCGTCTATTTTAAAACGATGAATTTGGGATAATATAACTCTTCAAATCCTGATTCAGGCACATATACGAACGTAATAATGGAGAACGAATTGGGAATGGAATCGTAGGAAAGATTATTGATCCTACTGGGATACTTTTACACACAGCCACAGTAGTTCACTTGCAAGAACCTTCAAAAACTTAGGAAAATTCAGCTCAAAAGCAATTGGATAGCTATAGCGTCAACTGATCGTCGTTTGATTAAAACTCTTCAAAAGTTGGAACTAATGGATATCGATGGTAATTCTAAAAATTATTTTGCGTTTTGGTCCATGTTTAAAAAAACACGAGGATCTGGAAATAGAGGACGATGGGAAATTCGCGCCTCTGACGTAAATGAAACTTTTGTTTCGTTTACTCTTATCAAAAATACAAAATTGTATGCTAAATTGTCAAAAATTTAAAATTTTTACTCCGCCATAAAATGCTTTTTGGATTATGTGTACGCGAACTTTGAAAAATCTCAATAATAATCGTAGCATATTTTTCACTTATATTAATTACGAACTCATTTGCATAAATATATCATAAGACACTCATTCAATGCACATATTTATACAGTTTAAAAAACTTAGGGTAAGCTGTGTAATGCTACCCTGTGTAGTGGTCAGAGTGCCTGACTGCGGATAGGGAGTTCCTGGGTTCGAATCCCAGTTCGGGCATGGATGTATTTCCTCTCTCTGTCTATCCTGTCTTTGTCTTTTCTTTGTATGAATGGTTGCCTACCTTATAAACGGGTCCCTATGGCATATGTGTACTGAGGAAGTCAGACTCCACACCAAAATAGGGTTTAGTTGGAAAAGTGGAGCAGCGCACCCTATATTATCAGCCTGGCTCTGGCACAAGACAACAACAACATGCCTAACTTTATGCAAGGAAAATAAACTTTTTTCTTCGTGGAGAAAAAGCAACATAACAGTGTCATGTGACTGATGTTCATAAATTTAATGCTTCCCCAAGGTCATGTAAAACACGTGACTTGCAGTTCTTGGACTTAAATAATAAACATTGCGAATTTTGTGAACATAGTTTGTTAGGCGTTATTGAAACAAGAAAAATAAATATTCCGCATGTTTTTAAAAATACTACGTATCCGGAATCGCACCCAGAACCTTCTACCTAAATTATTTATAAATTAATGCTATAACTGGTGAAACCTTACTGCAGGACATTTGCATTTGTACGACATAATGACAAATGCAGATCAATTAAGGAACGAGTGGCACAAAACTGAAATACCTCAATAGCGCCCTCTATAGATGAAGTCAGAGTACATGCTGTCATTTATTCACACTTAAAACTGTGACATCAAGGAAATTTTAAAATAAGAAGCTAATTATACTTTCAGTTGTAAAATCATACATACGCCATGCAGAAGTCCCAAATGGTACGCGTATTGTGAGGTATCCGGAATCGAACCCAGAACCTTCTACGTAATTTATTTATACATTAATGCTATAATTGGTGAAACCTTACTGCAGGACATTTGTATTAGTACTACATAATAACAAATGTAGGTCAATTAAGAAACGAGTGGCACAAACTGAAATACCTCAATAGCGCCCTCTATAGATGAAGAGGGAGTACATGCTGTCATTTTTTCACACTTAAAATTGTGACATCAAGGTAATTTTAAAATAGAAAGCTAATTTTACTTTCAGTTGTAAAATCATGCATACGCCATGCAGAAGTGCCAAATGCTATTATTTCCGACGGTATTAGGAATTCTAGAACCTTCTACTTAATGCTTCAACGCCATAGATTGAGAATTCTTACAGCCGGACGTACAAATTCATATCCTGCGATGAAAAATTTGATAGAATATAGAAAATTGTCTTACATAACTGAAAATCGGAACAATAAACATGCTAATGTACGCACGCTACATGCTAACATTTACTGTTAAAATTATGAAATCAAAAATAGCTTAGAAGCAGAGCTTAATTTTCCCTTAAAGGCTCATAAAAAATATACGAGGAATGCAAAATTGCCAAATGCAATGCGTTTTGCAACGGTATCTGGAATCAAACGTCTATCTGACGTTCTAAGATTTCATGCCATAATTTGCGTAATCTTACTGTGAGACATGTGATATCATGTGTAAAGCAATATTGCCTAGTAAGAAACACACGTTTTACTGCATAGGAAAAAACTCTACGGAATAGAGAAAAGTGTCGTACAAACTGAAATATCGGAAGTGTGCCCTCGACAAATTAAATTGAAACCTATTGTAACATTCACATATAAATTAGTGAAATTCAGTGAAAGTTTAAAGCGAGGCCATTGCTCGAGAGAAGACCTTTCGGTTTACGACGTTAGATACTTTGACGAGAAGAGTCCGACTCCCTGACATAATAGGCGAACAGTTGACAGAAACAAAGTTTCGAAGAGTGTGTTCACGGTGTTACAATTAAAGTTTCCTGTTAGGTGTTTGATGGTGGGACAGGCTGTTAAAACTTCCCTAGTTCGACAAATGATTAAAGAAAATATTTGCGAAACACAACCTCGTAAAAGCAAATGGCGTATTCAGCTTCATGGTTCTTAGAGGAAACTGATTTTCAGTTTGTGAGAGGATTGCCGGATTAGTATGAGAACGGAGATCTGATTGTGTAATAGATGATATTATTCATCATTTAAATGAAAAAAATTGCAGATTTGTCAGAAAATCACATAACTCCGGATTTTCACCCCTCAACTTGTCTAGTGGTCAGCGTGCCTGACTGCGGATAAGGAGTTCCTGGATTCGAATCCCGGTTCGGGCATGGATGTACTTTCTATCTCTCTATCCTGTCTTTGTCCTTTCCTTGTATGAAAGAGGTGTGAATGGTTGCCTACTCTATAAACGGGTACCTATGACAAGTGTGTAGAGCAAAGTCGTACTTTCACCTTCATGGTGCTCCGATTAAAATTGAAAGACGTTCCCAATAGACTTAAATTCACATAACCAAGGCATAGCTAGCTTGGCTAGTCCAAGTGTCATTAGTAAAAACAACAACTCCGAATTTTCTGTTATTTTGATTGTGCAGAATTTACCACCACAATGTTTACGATTAAATCACCACCATAATGTTTAAAATACATTTTTATGAGACAAATGCACATAAAAAAATAGATCTACAACAATATGGGAACCTATACTTCTATTTCTTTTTGCCCCTCTTTTTTCTTTTTATTTTTTAAATAAATAAAAATTTATTACATATAAATGCAATAATAAAAAGAAATGATTAAAACAAATGCACTTTTAATGTAAAGATAAGTCAACCTAAATCGTTACATTTATATTAATATAATATATTTTAGAATACAATAAAATATATTATATATTATATTATATAATATTATATAATATAATTTTTTATATATTATATTATAATATAAATTATATTTTAGAATATATATAATGTATATTTTAAAATAGAATAGAATAATATATTTTAGAATAGAATATTAAAAATTAAGCTGTTATTTAGAGCAAAACATTTTAGTTATGTAAAAAGAAAATTTTAATTTGGACATACTCAATTTTGGTTTCTTATTGCTATTTTATCTCATCACCATTCAAGTTCCGTCCAATTTCTCGAGTTAAGTTAAAGTACATGCTTTTCGGGACTATGGTTCTAAGCACTTTTTTGTTCATATCGTTATTGAAACCACCACCTAATTGAACTGAAAAAAATACTTACTAATTTTTAAGAAAGTGTACAAATTCTGTTAAATTAAAATGTTTTGCGAATTTCATTTCATACAAAAAAAATAATTGATTAAAAGATTTGATAGCTTATTATTATTTTGTTAATGGAAATATAAAATCAAATTTTGTTTTCTTAACATCGTGTTAGAACTTTTATTAACTAAAAATACACGTAAACTTGAATGAAAATATAAATATACGTTTTAAATGTATTTTTGTTTAATTTAACCTTATCTGATGATCACTTATAAAAAAACAAACTTAAATTAAATTTAATATATTAGTTTGTACGAAAATTTGCAATAAATCTTTCGAAAAAAATGACTTCAAAGAATTAAAAAAAAAAAATCTTCAAATACTAAATAAATAGTAAATACCACAAGGTTAAATAAAAAATTTAAAAAAATCTTACTTACTCGGATGGCGTCATCGTCATATTGCTTGAAGATATTCTGCTGTTAACTGGATGAAGATGTCATGTGTATCCAAAGGGGTACGATAAACGTAAATGAAGAATAAGTAATCACAATATCTTGGTGGTTATTTTTAAATTGTGCTGTTGTTGCTAATCCCAGATGGTCCAATTCCAATACTAGACCAACTCCACAAGTCCATATAAACAGCCAGGATATACAAAAACAATAAAGGGCTTTGAAAAAGCCTCTTCCAAGTCAAAATTCGAACAGCTCAAGATATGCTCAGGCGACACCTGTAAAATATGAAAGAACCTTAGACATCAGCCATTCTTAATACACGACATGAGATGACAGGACCTGCAATATCCTACTAAAGAGATCAACTATCTGAAATTAATTTACAGGATAAAAAGAATTGACCTCATCGAGTCCATCATTAAGTTTCAGAAATGATGAACACTTGCCAGATCATTCTCTTGAAGATGTTGAATAGGCATGAAAAATTCATCAGTATTGTTTGTACTGAAGTTTGCATTCTATACCAACATTCACTGCTTCGACTAGCGGTTATCATATCCAGTTGCGATCGCTTGGTAAAGCATCTAGAGAAGAATTATTACCGCTGCTTTTACACATGTGAGACTAAGATTACGCCAAGTCCTTAATACGTTAGGTGGAAGGTTCTGAATTCGATTCCGGATACCGTTTTAATATGCATCACACTTGGTACTTTTGTTTAGCGCATGCCTGTTTTGTATAACCTGAAAGAAAAATAAATGTCTATTTTTGGACTTTTTTATATCACGATTTTAACTAAATTTTTCCAATAATTTTAATAATGCCTCAAAAGCTAAATATGTTATCTGTATTTGTCAAACTTAAAAAATGAAGCGCTTTCATCAAAACATCCAAGAAACTGCATAGCCTGAAATATGAATTAAAATTTAAAAGGAAATACAGTGAAAAATTATAACACACCTTAAAATTTCTTGATGGTAAAGATGCAAATGTCCTTCAAGAACATTAAACAGCATTTTTCAAAAGTCAATTATATAAATATATTTTAGAAAAATTTAAAAATTAAGAAAAATTTTAAATTAATTTGTTGTTATGCATTTAGTTTATTTATTTTTAATTTTTCTCTTTTAATAATACAATTGAAGACCGATTTTGCGAATTGGCTCCCCAAACGTTAAAAAACGTTGGTTAACGGTAAAAACGTTAAAAACGTAAACGTCTTTAAAAATATAAATAAAATTTTACTTTAAAACAATTTTTTTGCGAAGCAATTCTCTCTTTTTAATAATTTTTTTACTAAGAAATTGCAGCGTCTACTTTATAAGAAACATATTTATATTTAAAAGCTGCCGACCAATGGCTGAGTGGTTTGCGTTCCTGACTCTTGAGCTGTGGGTCCCGGGTTCGAATCCCGGTTCGGGCATGGATGTTACTATCTCTCTGTGTTTCTCTGTCCTTTCTTGTGTGTTGATGCATGAATGTGGCCCGCCCTATAAACGGGTCTGTGGTGGTATGACGCAGGTAATGCTACTCGCCTCCGTGACTTGGTTCACAGGTGCCCACTGGGTAACGACAAATGAGTAGCAGTTTCCGGCCTTGTTGTGGCGAAGGGTTAGTCACCCAAGTGCCCGCCGTTATTAAAAAAATATATAAAAGCTAACTTTTATTTTACTGACCATAAGTTAGGCAAAGTATTCTGTTATTGTTTTCCTTTTCAAAGTCACGTTTTTAAATAATTCCACATTTTCCATTTTTGTAAATGCAGCATAACATTTCAAGCTATCCAGATAGAAATACCCACGATTGGGCTAATTGCCAGAGTTACTACTATAAATAGAGCTACAATTCATAAGTGCTTCATAAAGCAAAAGAAACACTAGCTATTAGTTTAAGTATTTATAAAGTATTTCGTTTTTATACATTGAACCTGATTTATTAAAATAAGATTATATTTATAATTAGACTTGATATTTTTAATTTATATAAGTTCTGTTTTATTAATATTAAACATTAAAATAAATAAATAAATAAATAAATAAATATATATATATATATATATATATATATATATATATATATATATATATATATATATATATATAATCTCGAAATGCTTATGATTCTCGAATAAATTGTTAATCCAAGTTTTCCAAATTGAAAAGGAATTGGAAAAAAGAAACATTACTAAAAATAAAAATGCAAACGAAAAGGGCATGGAAACAAGTTCATAATAAAGAGAATTTTCCAAAATTTTCGTTGGTAAAATGGAATTAAAATTCTTGCGCCTATGCTGGATGCCAGTGATTAGTCACTAGTTTGTAAAATCATAAGTGATAGCAAATTAGAAGTTCATGAAAACCAGCGGTTTTTTATATAGGGGCATATAAAAACAGATGTGATATGTATTATTTCCTACTTGTAAAATAAGAATAAAGGGAAGTTTTGCTATTTTTCGATATACACATTGAATAAGAACACAGATATAAAACATAATTTTCCGATCACAATTTCCAGTTTTAGAATCAACTGAACAAAATAAGATGTTATCATATTTTATTCGTAACACACATTTGTATATTTAATTAATACTTAAAACAAGAAGTTTTATTAAGAAACAAAAATATATTTATAAGCAATTAATATTGCTAAAAAACAAACATATAGATATTACATGAATGGGGACTATGCACATCACATTAACATCCAGAATATCAACAATTTTTTCTATAAATTAATTATTATCATCTTTAAGATCACCCTGTGTTGTGTATTATTTTCTTATGACTTTCTTTTGTTTACCGTCGCAATTTTCATATAATTTATGATTGATTTATTGTTACTCTCTATAAATGAATATTAATACTTTTAATGAACTCCATATCTGTAAAATATATAAAGAAAGTTATTCACTTGCATCATAGACTTAGGATAAACGATTATGTTTATTACTAAAAATCATAAGCATTTTACTAGCTTTAATTTTAAGCAGTTTACTTTTTAATTAAAATATTTTGTATTTAAAACTACAGTCTTTTAAAATTGCTTGAATATGATTACTGTAATTTCTTATTCAATAATCATTCATTTTAATTCAAAATCTGATAGTTTGGTTTGACTAGTTTTGTTTTATTAGTGAAAGATAAATTAAAATATTTTCTTGAATCAAAAATTGTTTCAAAGAATTTAATTTAATTTCTTAAGTGAGAAAAGAATACGAAAGCTTTATTTGCATAACAATTTTACTTTATACAGATACGGTTTTAAATATGACATTATTTTTCAATAAATTAATCATTGTATAGTTTAAGTCAAATTATAAGTCTATTCAATTGTTCATAATTCAAATATATTTCAGCTGTCCAAACTGCAAATTAGTTGCATGTCCATTTTGAGAATTTTACTCGTTTATCGATTATAACTGTTTTTATTTATCTTAGATCTACAATCTTATTAGATTTTAAAATTTGTGCAAGGTAAGGTTATACTGAAATTTCAAAGATACGTAATTTTAAAGGGTCAAAATTTTGAACAGTGTTATTTTCCCCTTAGCCGAAAGCGTAAAGTTAAACAAGAAAATTATTTTAAAAATTAATGCCAAGATATTCACGTAAAGTTAATTCTATTCACAAGTTTTCATATTAACTGATAATGTGTAGATTTAACTGAAATCAACTTTTGAAAAATAAATTTTAAGTAAATACATGTTGTACGTTAGGCATTTAAAACGAACTTCATAATATATTTCATTTCAATTTAGTTAATGAAATAAAACTTTATAAGGGCTCCAGCTAATCAAATCTTGCTATCTTAATTAGATCAAAAAACAAAATCAAACGTTTCATTTGATCATATTGCATTATATTCTCTCTCTCGTTCCTAGCTCTTCCTAAACTAAATTAATTATCTAATTTATCTTAGAAATTTCAGTTTTAGATTATTCTTATTCTTGTGAAAAGATCATTTTTTAATTGAATAGCTCTTACAATTTTTACTGAGAAGGTCTCTTCAAAATTAAGGTAAAGTGAATTGCATAAAAATTTAAAAATTATATTTAGATTAAAGAAATTTCTAAGAAAATATTCAAAAATATTTTTTATTCTAAATTAGTTTTAAATAGATTTTCCCAAATTTTTTATCCAAAATTATATTTCTGTATCTAATTTTCACCACTATCTTCGTTATAAAATATTATTTTGTTGCGAATCAAGTGTGTATTGTTTAACTTAAAAAGTCGCTAATTTTAAAAGAAACAGTAGTGATGATTTTGTTGTGAAATTTAAAAATCAAGCAATATAAATTCTATAATAATAATTTATTTAATACGCAATAATTCCAATGAATCTTTTTTCAAATAATGGATTTTAAATTATCAGAATAAATCTGAGAAAGTAAATACATTTTAAGAAAATAAATATATTTTGATGAGAATATTTAGCGTCATTCTTTTTCTCTTTAAATTTTAGAAGATTGACCATTCTGCATAAATTAAAACGAATTATTTTTCTCCATAAAAGCTATTTTAATTTTTTCATTCATTTTTTTCAGCTTGAAATAACTACAAAAATAATAACTAGTAAAATTGCATGTGTTAGCATCAAGCTGTATTATTACTTAAAAAATGAGTGGCCACTAGATGGCAGTGCTTAATATGTCATGTTAAGAGAGATGTACAAGTAATTGAGAGGGAAATTGTATGAAGGAGCTCACTATGAAGGAGCTACCTTAAAGATGTCTGTAAATAATCCAATTTTTAAATAAATCTTTAAATATTAGTAAATTTATAAGAACTTCTTCCTTCCCCACCTAAGCTACTCACTCGTCGTCTGACAAATGTTATATAACACATGTTACATAACCGATAACACATGTTATATATATATATATATATATATATATATATATATATATATATATATATATATATATAACATAATGCATTTGTTTACATTTTATTTTAATAGTAAATAAATATATTACTATCAAAATATTTGTATCTTGTTTATTCTATAGTTAGAATATCAATATTTTCCAACTCAAACTAAAGTATTCGTCAAAAATAACATTTAGCTCTATTAAAAATTTAAAAAATCAATCTAAAAAAAATAAATACAAATTTATATAAAGAATATAAAAAATCGAAAAAATATTTATGTGTAAAACACCTTTTCACATAAGTTATATTAGATGGAATGTATTTAAAATGCTTAAGTTTCAAATTTTCTGAGATGCATAAAAATCACTAGTTTGCAAATCAAAAATTCATCAGTAATAGTTGAATCTGAATTTATTTTTTTTGCATATTTAACTGCTAAGAAAAATGAAAATTATCATTTCATATATATTTTGGGAAAATTGTTCAAGAAAATACGTTGGTAAAATAAATAACTTTAAGCTTCATAAATTTAAGTATAAATTCTGAAATTGTTTTTAACAAAATCAGTCTCAATATTTAAATTTTCAAATTTTTTCATTTTGAACAATAACATACAAGATACAGATTCCAGTGATTTCTTTAATATATTTAACAAATATTTATTCTTTTTATAAATAAATACATTATGTAAATAAACTTTATGAAGTTAATTGCGGTAAAAAGGAATATATATATAATAACATTAAAATATATAATCTTTTAGAAATTATCACATATTAATTATTTTATGTTTCATAAATTTAAATGAGTCTAGATCGTTTACATCTTGTTAGTTTTAAATATACTGAATAAATAGAAGGGTGTCTCTTGATTTTTAGGAGTTTATAAAACGTGCATGAACTTATTACAAAATCTAAGAAACTATAATAAATTTTAAATTCACTTCAACAGACAGAGTTTTAAATATTTTAATAATTACTATTGAAATATGAATTAAAATAGTGCATAGATTTATTATATGAATCCTTTCTTAAATTATAAGGTGAAATTATTTATGTTAACTCATAACAAAGTTTAATATTTATAACAAAAATATTACAACAATCGTCTAACCTAAATTATTTTTTCACTGCTATTAGAAATTACATTCCAAAACTTATATTTAAAATTCCTCACCATTTTTTTCATTAAATAAAATTTTTCTAAATATACAGAGCAATCTCTATCTCTCATTATTATATTATTACTTAAATAAACCTAACTGCCCCGAGTCTTCATTTATCAACACTAAGGTATTTTAATAATTTCCCTGCCGCCCAACTTGTCTAGTGGTCAGCGTGTCTGACTGCGGATAGGGAGGTCTTGGGTTCAAATCCCGGTTCGGGCATGGATGTACCTTCTCTCTCTTCTATCCTGTCTTTGTCCTTTCCTTGTATGAATGTGGAGTGAATGGTTGCCTACCCTATAAACGGGTACCTACGGCATGTGTGTACTGAGGAAGTCGGACTCCACACCAAAATAGGGTTCATTTGGAAAAGTGGAGCAGCGCACCCCATATTGCCAGCCTGGATGGAACACGACAACAACAATAATTTCCCTCAGCGATGTTGCTGTTAAATTCAAGTTAATGTTTTTTATTGTGACAAATAGACTTATATCTTTCGAAAAGTTATCTAGATGTAGATAAGGGTTAAAAAATTGATGATTATCTGCAGTTATAGATTTGTGAGGTGTAAAGTGACATCATATAGTTTTTAAATTTAGAGAAGTTTATCACTGCGTTTACGGGAGGAGTTTCTCACCAAATAAATGAGGTCATTAAGAAGATTTTCTTCGTATTGAGATATTTATTGTGTATATGCAAATATTTAATGCTATAAGCAACAGACATTTTTAAAGATTGAAATAGTGAGTTTATGTAAGTTTACCTATACTAATAAAAACATATATAAAAATATATTTGTACTCTTTTAATTCAACTATTCCAATAAGGAAAATAAATAAATTTCCTTGACTGTGTGTATTATAAAATGATTTTAAGACATATTCTTCATATTTACCTTTGTATCCATCATACGATATAAGTATTGATACATCAATGCAAAAAATTTAAAGGCAATACAAACAAATAAAATGTATAATCGTTTTATTTTTAAAAGACTGTCATTTTTTTTTAAAAATTTGAATTTTTTAGTGTATTTATACTAGGAATTACGGAAAATTTCTAATGAAAATTTCTCAAAAACAGTGTTTTTTCTGTATTTTGTCATTTATAGGTAATGTGAATTTTTTCAATGAAAAGAAGCTGACATTTTAATTTTTCACCCAAATATTTTCATCCGCTTTCTAATCCATTTGCTACCGGTGACATATTAGAGAAGAGGAAAACCCATTCTCCAAAGAGAGCAAATTTTTTTTAATTTTTTTAAAAAATAACTACTTCTAAGGAAATTAAGTTTTTAAGTTTGACAGATATCGAAATTCTGATATAAGCTGCCCGCCATTCCGAGCCTCATTTTAACCGTAAATGAAAGTTCGTTGAAGAGACAAAATAAAGATTTTATCTACATAGATAACAAAAGCTATAAAAGTATCTATATCACATTTTTTTAAAAATAATTGCATGTAATTTTAATACTAAATAATATTGCCCAACACATTTAAGAAATTAATTGCTTTTTAAATATGGTTTTCACATCATATTTGTTTTGTAAATAATTCAGAATTGTTTGAAACTATATAGAATAAGTCATAATATTATCTGTGTATTATTTAAAATATATATATATATATATATATATATATATATATATATATATATATATATATATATATATATATATATATATATATATAGCCATAAACGTAACATCCTAATCAAACCAATTGTCACTAAATTGATATAAGGACTGCATATGAAATAAGTTTAAGGAATTTAAAAAAAACTTTTTTAACTACAAGTGATTGCTACGTGGCATTGTGTAAAGAGTAAGCTATATAAAATTTTTATACTTCTTTTTATTTAATTTCTTGATAGAAGTTTTTAGCAGTATATTATTTGAAATATTAGTAATATTATTGAAGAAAAAATAATCTAGAAAAATTTAAGCTATAATGTTTTCTGAGAAATTGATAAAATTTGAATTTGCACAAAATAAAAAATCGTTTATTAATAGTTTAGTATACAAGCTCCTATCTTTCAAATTTTTAAGGAGATTTTATTTAATAGGAACATTTTATGTAATCAATAATAGGATATAGACTCATATAATCAGAAAGTGTTTGTACGTGTAGTATAATACCATATATAAAATAATATATGAAAGATAGAAAAATATTTGTTTTACAATATGCATATAAGTAAACAATTTATATCGATAAACTTAAATAAAAACATTAAAACAAAGGTAAACATTTCTCAAACTTCAAACAATTAACGTTTCTATAAACATATAATCATTCATCTATAAATGACAATCCTAAATTAATTTCTCAATAGATTTCATAATCAAATTTGTATAAGCATATATTTAATTTAAGTTAAGAGAATAGATATGCACTATAGTGTATAAAATGCATTATACTGTGAGAGGCATTAATGTGCAAGAAAATTTTGTAATTTATATTAATTTATTTAATAGATCACACATGAAAAGTGTGAAGTTCTTATAGATTGACGAAGATTTTGATGAGAATATTTTGTACTGTAATAAAATAGAAATTTTACATGTTCCTAAATTTTAAAATGTCGCTCCATATCTATCGATATCTGGTTGGTCTAAGCTATTGATATTTGTTATGACAAACTTACTTGATAATTTTTAGTAATAAGACTAGCAAGTGATGTGTGATCTCAGTTAGACAACTAACATTTGATTTGTTTTTAATTTTTAATGCTATAAAAATTAAGATATCTTTCGCTTAAAGTACCGTATCGTGGAACTATTCCTGCTAAGCATTGAGCTTCTGGTTGAAATGGGCTTTTCACAAACTTTTAATATTCCTTTAGGGATTTAAGTCCAATTCTTCCGGTTAGCGGCTTAAGGAAGTCAAAGCTTCGTGACTATTTAGAATGGTATGCTTAAGAATATAAAATTAAAAAAATTGTGAAAAATATTTAATTGCTTTTCACTATAAGTATTAGTGACAGTTATGAAACTCTTTATATATTTTAGAAAACAATGAAAAGGATTCATCTCCGCTTAAATTATTTACTTTATAAAACCTGTGACTTTGTTCTGAAACAGATATTTTTGAACTGTTACACAAGCCATCTCTCTTTACTGTTTTTATATTCGAGACAAATCACCCATTTCTTTTTTTTTTTTTTTTTGTACATTCTTAAAATTTTAGTATCCTCTAAGAAATCAAGTCGTTCATTCTTAAAATTTGAATACATTCTCAAAAATAATTTTTGATTAGTTGTAGATAATAATCATTTTTTGCATGTTTTTAATGATCGTTTCCAGTTTATAGTCCAATTATTTCAATAACT
Organism: Latrodectus hesperus; assembly: GCA_037975125.1. Taxonomy (NCBI): domain Eukaryota; kingdom Metazoa; phylum Arthropoda; class Arachnida; order Araneae; family Theridiidae; genus Latrodectus; species Latrodectus hesperus. Next base: position 15,003,135 of record CM075860.1, on the reverse strand, counting down.
TTTATTCATTTAACAGACGGGGAAATTTTTTGGAGAAATAGATAACGTCTTATTTGATTCCATGATAGCAGAAAATATTTTCCGCAGGTAAGTATTAATATTTCATTATATTTCAGTTTTATTCAAATCTGGATTCCTTCATGAAACTTGTATGCTTATAGATTATTTAATATAGTTTATTAATTATATATACATATTATCTTTTATTTCATATAATACCGATAAATCTTATATTTGCATGTTAAAGTATATTTATTTTATAAATTATTTTAAATAAACTAACCACTTATAAAAACTCTTAGTTTCATGAATGAATCTATATGTAGTAATCACAGTTCCATAACTATTATAACATTTACAATAAAGGAGTTACAATTTACAAATTTTATTAAAGTTTGTGTGTGGTACTAATACATAACTTATTAGTATCACACTATTATGCTGATGTTTAAAGAATCTATCAGGTTCTTGATGTTTAAAAGGTAAGATTGCTCAAAAGTATTTTCCTAAGTTTAAAATTAATACAAACTAATTATAATAATATAAACTTCTATTATACTAATAAATTCTATCTTAGTTACATAAGGATATTTAATCATTCTTTGAAAAATATTTAATTATCAAATATACTTTTTATATTTAAAACAGTAAAATGTCCAACTTATAACTGAAAATTTTTAAATGAAATTAATTTTATAAATTATTATAAAAATTATAAGTAAATATATATATATATATATATATATATATATATATATATATATATATATATATATATATATATATATATGTGGGGGACGGCGTCTAGGGGTAATGATGTATTTAAAAAGAGATGATGGGCCATAATTGAAACAAAATTAATTTATTAAAGAAAGTATTAAAATATTATTAAGAACTATTAGGTTATATCTAACTTACTATTTACAATATTTACATGTTTAAAAGAAATAAGTAGACAGCAGCATCATGGCTGACTTACTAACTGCGTAGTAGTTTCTTTGTCTCCATTTCGGGAGAAAACAAATTCGCGGCCTATCCTCTCGGAGTTCAATTAGCAGAGTGCCTTACTTTCACAGATGTTTCTCTTACATCTACAATCAACACGAGTCTGCTCGATGCTGCCATCTATTGACATATGTTATTACGAAAATATAATCCTACAGACTCGGCCATCCTGCAAATCACTGGCCTCAGTGATTATCATAATTTCAAACAATTACAAAATGAGACAATGATAAAAATGAAATATTTTCACAAGTATAATAATTAAAATATAAGCAAGTTAAAGTCTCTATTGCTATAAGCAAAAATGTTCATTATATTAATCTAAATTGAAAATATCATCTGCAAATGGCTAATATTTTATATTTACCAAAAGGAAAAAAATACAAAAGTAACATTAAAATAAGACTCACATTATACAATAAAATTCTATAAATGATAACTGCTTATTTTTCACCCTGGCGAATAAAATTTCATTAAATCCGCGGATGAGGTTGTTCGGTTAGGACCTTCATGAGAACCTATTTTTTCTAACTCATACCTATCCTTAGCATTTGCTTTGACTACTCGGTATGGTCCTAAAAACTTAGGTCTTAGTTTTAAACCTGTCCCGAATTGTGTCCTTTGAATAACCACCAAGTCTCCTTTCTGGTACACTGGGGCTTTCTTGCGTTTCTTATCGTACGTCTTCTTGTTCTCTGCCTGGATCTTTTGGATGTTTCTTTTCGCATCTTGCCGTAATAGATTTCTCTGTTCTTGCAATTCTTCCATTACTTCTTCCATTAGTAAGTTTCGTATGTGAATGTCTTCTTTATTTCTCATTGTTATACCAACTAATAATTCAAATGGAGACCATTTTGTACTTCGGCTGGTGGTGCTGTTAAGGATTCGCTGCAATTTATCCACGAACTTGTACCATTTAGTGGGATCTTCAATTGATAGTTTAGTCAAAACGGGTATAAGAGTACGATGAACTCTCTCAACTTGACCGTTTCCACGAGGTACTCCGGTGGCAATTTGGAGATGTTGTATATCCTCTTCTGTGCAATAATCACTAAATGCTTTGGAGGTGAATGCTGAACCTCTGTCCGTTATTATCCTTCTAGGATTACCGAATGTCTTTTGTTGTAGTTTTAATTTTTCAAGAGCATCTTCTGCTGAAGTTGATTTGACAGGGTAAAGCCAAGTGAATTTGGTAAACGCATCTACGATGGTGAGAATATGCTGATAGCTTTTGTTGGTTGATGGCAAAGGACCAATAAAATCAACGTGATAAGTACTTAAAGGTACATCTTCTTTTGGAATAGGATTTAGAAATCCTTCTTTTTTACCACTCTTTTTGTTTGACAATATACAAGGTACACAATTTAAAATTACGTTTTGTATTCGTTTATCCATATTAGGTATGAAAAATTCTCGTTTGATTATTTCCTTCGTCTTCGCAGTTGAAAAATGTCCCTCTTCATGAGCCGCTTTGATGACCCCTGTCTGCATGGCCTCTGGTACAACGATTAGTTCTCGACCATTTACATATTTGTACAGAATGTCGTTTTTAAGGAAAAAATCTGAAGTGTCGTTGCAATCGATTAAGGACTTCCAACTTTGGATGTTTTCGTCATTCTGCTGGGCTAATTTCAGTTTTGCAGTAATAGTGTCATTCGTAATAATGGAAACTGGATATCTGCTCAAAGCATCTACATGTTGCATTCTTTCACCCGGTCTATGTATAATTTCGTAGTCAAATTCTTCTAATAGTAGGGCCTGTTGCGTTACGAATTTGTTGCGTGTTTGTTTTCTTTCAATAATAAGTCCTATTGCCTTTAATAATTTTATTTTAACAATAACAATTAACAAATAACAATTTTCATGGTTATATTCCATAAAATTGAGTTCCACACCGTGATACACTGGTGCCAATACGGTCTTCATTCGACCGCATCCAAATAGCAACTGTGCTAGATTCCCCATCGGATAGGGAAGATGCGCTTCTCATTCCCCTTTAGGGATTTACTGTGGCTGAGTTGCCACATCCTCCCGCCCCGACAAAGAATCAGCCAAAAAATAAACTTCACATATTAAAATTTATATGCGTAAATATGAAAAAACTAAAATTTTACATTACAAAATAAATTGAATACTTAAGAAATATGAATTCGAAACAAAATATACACATAATAGTAACTATAATTGTATAACACTAACTATTAATCATTACAATTCACCAACAATAATAAAGGTTCTTCACCCTTTTCAGACAAAATGTTTTAACTTACTCTTGGACTTCTAAATTATACAAAAGCTGTACGGGACGTTTTATGACCCCTGATGGAGTCTTTAAAGTCACCGCTCTTACTTTGTTGTCCCTGCCTCTATGGACTTCCAGTACCTTGGCCAGCTTCCACATCTGTCTCGGAACCTTATCTTCACCTACTAAAACTACATCATTTACATTAAATACACATTTTACATTGACAGGTTTGGGGAAATTCGCACCCCTTAATAGAAGAAGATATTCACCTTTCCATCTTTTCCAAAAATTATTTAAGATTTTTTCTCTATAAAGAAATCTTTTAATTAAATCCTTTTTACTGGTAAATAATTTGCAATTTTGATTATCTGACCAATTTGGTAAGGTAGTTAATCTTCTTCCAATTAAGAAGTTTGCGGGTGTGAGAGGGAATGGTTCATTAGGTTCATTATAAATATAAGTTAAAGGACGAGAGTTAATTATAGCTTCAACTTCTGCCAAAATAGTTTGTAATTCTTCAAAAGAAACTAATGCCCTTCCCAAAATTTTCCTTAATGCAACTTTTGTTATTCGAACCATTCTCTCCCAATAACCACCCCACCATGCAGCACGTTCAACAATGTATTGCCATTTAATTCCTTTCTTTCCAAAGTAATTTTGAATATCAGATTCAGTTATGTTTGCATAGAGTTTTTTAAGTTCAGTCTCAGCACTTTTAAATGTCATTGCATTGTCAGAATTAACAATGCGGCAAATACCTCTTCTGGAGATGAAACGTCTAAATGCTAGAAGAAAATGTTCTGTACTTAATCCGGAGACAACTTCGAGGTGAACGGCACGAGTTACAGCGCATGTAAATAAGGCGATATAAACCTTGTCTTGGTCCTTTGAGTATAAGGGGCCGGCAAAATCAATACCCACCACTTCAAAAGGATCAGTTTCACTGGTTCTGTCGGCAGGTAGTGGTGCTACAATTTGATTTCCATGCTTGATTTGAAATCGTCTACACTTAAAACACTTGTTTAGACAATTTTTCACAGCTTGTCTACCACGGATGATCCAAAATCGTTCTCTCAACTGGGTAAGAGTATCGGAGACACCTGAATGGTACAAGTTTTTATGCTCCATATCTATTAAAAGATTTGTGAATCTTGATTTATAGGGGATGATAATTGGATGTTTGGATTGATGATTGAATTCGGAGTTCTGGAGTCTTCCTTTTAAAACGATTAAATCATTGGAGTCCAAAACTGGGTTTAGTGTAAAAAGTTTGGAACTAGCGGGAATTGGAAGGTTGTTTTTAAGGCAAATGTATTCTTTCTCGAATTCATTTTGCTGCACAGTCCGAATCCAATATCGTTCAGCATTAATTAGTTCACTCGTGTTGATAACGCCAGTTTCTCGTTCGTGGGTTACTTTACAGTTTTTTATGAATCTTAATATGTAACCAGTGATTCTAAAAACCTTGTTTAATTCACTGAAGTCCTCCAAATTCAGTAAAGGCTGTAAAGTTTCAATATTCGTTTGAAAAGACACTGCTACACTTCTTCTTTCTTCTTCTATACAATGCAAAGTATCCAGTTTGGCGCCTGTCTCAGAGCATGGGAAGTCACCTTTCAGAAGCCATGAAGGTCCATGGAACCAGATACTATCATTCACAAGAATTTGAGCCTTAATTCCTCTCGTGAGTTTATCAGCAGGATTGGTCTTTCCCTGACAGTGATGCCAACTGCTCGGATCTGTTTTATCTTTAATTTCCATGACACGATTGCGGACGAATTGCTTCCACTCGTCGCTGTTTCCCTTGATCCAATGAAGGCAAATTTGTGAGTCTGTCCAATAGTGCATGTTACTGTTGCGTAACAGGGGAAAAGTGTCTCGCAGATAATGTCCCATGCGAGCTGAAATTAAAGTTCCTAATAGTTCCAACCGAGGGAGTGTAAGCTTCTTTAATGGAGCTAGACGTGATTTCGACAAAACAAACCTCGTTTCATACCCATCTGAATGCTTCATTCGAAAATAACATACTGATCCATAACATTTAGGGCTGGCGTCAGAAAATATATGGACCTCTAAAGATTCCCAATTGATTTCATGAAAATATAATCTTGGAATTTCAAAGTTTCTTACAATCTCCATTTCATTTAACCAGTCCAAAAATGCTATTTCTATTTCTGGGGGAACACATTCGTCCCATTGCAGGCCTAGTTCCCAAATCCTTTGTAATTGCAACTTCATTCTTATTGTGAATGGGTTCATTAAGCCTATAGGATCAAATAACATACCACATGCCGCGAGAATAATTCGCTTCGTTACTATTTTTGGGTTTTTAAACTTTTCAAATTGATCAATATCGAAGCTAATAACATCATTTTCATTGTCCCAAATTAGACCTAAAACTTTTAATGGTACACCTTGGTCCGCTGATGTTTCTCGACAATCAATATTAGCACGCTTGAGGTATTCATCAAGAATCGAGGAATTCGTCGCCCATCGACGAAGGTTCATACTAGCTTCACTAAGTATTAAAATCATTTCCTTAACTAATTTCAGAGCGTCTTCAACATTAGAAGTTCCATTTATTAAATCATCCACGTAAAGTTCTTTAAGCATTTCACATGCTTCATCATATTTTCCTTGATACCTTTCCAAATGCAGCCTTATGGTTGCAGTAAGTAAAAAGGCGCTGCATTTGATCCCAAAAGTTACTCTCTTATACTTAAATGTTGCAATGTTTTGAGGGCTGAGATTGAGATTAGGACCCTTATCTTTTAACCATAAAAATTTTAAAAACTCGCTATCTTGTTCAGCAATTCCTACTTCTAAATACGCGCGTTGAATATCTGCGCAAAATGCCACTTTGTGTAATCTGAACCTCAAAATTATTTTTAATAAATCGGGATTCAAATTTGGCCCGCTTTCTAAGCAATCATTTAACGACAACTCGCCTTTTCCTTTAGATGAAGCGTCAAATACTATCCTAACTTTAGAACTATATTTTTTCTCGCGCACGACTGCGTGATGTGGGAGGAAATAACCAGTCTTCATATTTTGATGTGAATTCGAGTCAACTATTTCAATAATGCCATCCCTTAAATGTTCGTTAATTATTGTATCGTACTTAGCATATAAATCCTCATTTTTGATTAATGAACAAGTTAAACTGGATAAACGACGTTTTGCGATTTCATAATTATTGCTTAATTCCTTATTACTAACCTTCCATAACAATTTTGTTTCATATCTTTTATCTACATATGTGGTATTTTTCTTAAAGGTTTCCAAAATATCCTTGTCTGGGAGAGACATTTCCTTATCCCCATTAATTCCAATGGTTTCCAATAGCCATAAATTTTTTATCCTATCACAATCTAACCCTTCATTCTCTACAATTAAATGATTCACAGATACCCCTTGGCTATTAGAATCTTCTTCCCTACCTTGAATTAAGTGTCCAAATATACTCTCTTGAGCAATTAATCTTTTAGTAAGTCTTACAATATTATCGCCTAATATTTCTGAGATATAATCTGAACCGATCAAAATGTGAATTTTTTCAGTAATACTAATATCAGCTAATTCAATACCCTTTTCAAAAGCAAGGTTCCTCACGAATTTTGACGGAATTCTTATTTTGGCCAAAGTAATCGAATCAATCACTATTGTTTGTATTTTTACACATTGGTTAGGATATTTAATACTATGTAAAGTTAATTCGACCAAATTATACATTCGCTTTTCAGCAGTTTTAGATCCAAATGTATGAATTATTAAAGGTTCCTTCTTAATAACCTTCAAATTTAACGCGTCGGCTACTTCTTTTAAAATAAATGATTTATTTGCTCCACCGTCTACCATGCAGCGTAACTGTAAGCTGCTTTCTTTCGATTTCACTAAAGCCGAAAAAGTTTGTAGCAAAACAGAGTTATGCGAAGTTCTGTTTACATTAAGTTCCCTGGCGGAAAATGAAACCATTGACGAGACCGCTTCTTGTTTCGAATCGCCTTCCCGGACTGAAACCGAAACATCCTCAGCAAAACATTCACCCCTCTCTCCGCATAGCAGGGAGTTGTGACCTTGAGAACCGCACATTTTACATTTTAGATAATTACGGTCGCAAAATTTTCTTATATGATTTTGAAAACAAATAAAACAAAGACCCTTTGACATTAAAGCTTTCCTTTTATCATTAACACTTAGTGAGCAATCATGATTCATGTGATTTTGTGTACAAAAAATACATTTTTTGTTATTTTCTATTCTATAAAAGTTGCGCTTACACGTAGCGCTCGGTTCGTATTTCCGCGGTCCGCAGGGATATTTATTACCCACTTGAGTGCTCAAGACCGCCCCGCTGCTAAATTTATTGCTCGCGTCGCTTCTCTTTGAGTTCAAGAAATGAGGCTTATTTGGGTAACTCTGATCTGTTGCTTTGTTTCGAAAGGGATATTCCTTTGCGTTAGAATTTCTCGGATTAGCTAATATTAATGACGCTTCTCTACATTCAACTTCTTTTCTTATAAATTCTACTAATTTTACGATATCAAACAATTCATCTGTTTTACGCTGACGATTATAATTTAAATTTAACTCTTCGGGCAATTTTTGCAGAATTACAGGACACAATAAATTACTGAATGTGTCAGCGGCTATTCCCAAGGATTGCAAGGACCTTATTTGTACTTCAATGGCGTCATACATTTTTCTTAAGCCAATAATATTAGAGCAAGACTTGACTGGTTCTATTATTAAAAGTTTGTGCATATGTGCTGACATAATTATATCTGTTCGACCGAATCTATCCTTTATTAATTGTATTGACGCATCGTAATTTTGGTCTGTGAGGGAAAATCCTTTAACTGCACTTAGCGCAACTCCTCCAAGATAAGATTTTAAATATGTAAATTTTTCAGTTTTTGTGAGAGAAGGATTATTGTGTATCGCGACTTCATAGGAATTCCAAAAATCTAAAAATTGACTACAATCTCCATAAAATGTTTGTATGTTCAATTTTGGAAGTTTTACATTTTTTGTTTCAGTTCTAAAGGGATAATTATACATTTGCGCGAATTGCATCGAATCATTATTATCACCTGTAATTTGATCGCTTGTTCTGCTTGCATTTATTTCGCTTGGCGGTTTATAGCGTATAGTTTCTAACTGCCTTTCGATTTTCGATTTCGCTGCTATACCTTTATCCTTATATTCTTCGCTCGTAATAATCTCATTCGAAAAATCTTTTATTTCAATTTTTAATTGTATTTCCTCATCGGCCCTAGTTAAATCATTCAATTTTTCTACGAGTTGAGATTTTAAACTGCAAAGCTCCTCAAGTTTTGTTTCATTAGAATATTCATTTGAAATTTCCTTAACCAATGTAGTTTCGATTTTATTTAAATGCTTCGTAAGTGAAGCTCTTAAAATTTTACGTTTTTCTTTTAACCGTTCTAAATCCATTATCTTAAAATATTAAATTCTAATAAGGGAAAAATGGGCCTACCTCAAATCTCAGCTCTCTAGTGCCGTGAACGCTCCTTCAAAATAATTCAAACCATCACGTCCGGGGTCACCAAGATGTTGCGTTACGAATTTGTTGCGTGTTTGTTTCCTTTCATTAATAAGTCCTATTGCCTTTAATAATTTTATTTTAACAATAACAATTAACAAATAACAATTTTCATGATTATATTCCATAAAAATGAGTTCCACACCGTGATACACTGGTGCCAATACGGTCTTCATTCGACCGCATCCAAATAGCAACTGTGCTAGATTCCCCATCGGATAGGGAAGATGCGCTTCTCATTCCCCTTTAGGGATTTACTGTGGCTGAGTTGCCACAGGGCCCATCTTGCTACTCGAGTTATTAAATCTTTCTTATCCATTGTTTTTTGAAATGCTGAACAGTCCGTTACAATTTTGAAATGATTACCTAACAAATAAGTTCTAAATTTCTTTAAAGCGTTAACTATAGCAAGGACTTCTAGTTCGTAACTACTATATTTCTCTTCCGCTGGAGTTGTTTTTTTTGACATATACTGAATAGGATGTAATTTTCCGTCATCACTTTTCTGTAATAAAACGGCGCCATATCCGTGCTGGCTTGCATCCGTATGTAATTCTGTTGGTTTTCCTTGTGCGAAAATTTTTAGAACTGGACTTTCGGTTAATAAACTTTTCAAATGATCAAATGCTTTAATTTGAGGTTGTTCAAATACAAAAGAATTTTCTTTTTTCATCAGGTCGCTTAAAGGTTTGGCTATTTTGGAATATGATGGAATAAATTTACGGAAATAACCGGTCAATCCCAAGAAACTTTGAACTTGTTTTACTGTTGTTGGTACTGGAAACTTCTTGACAGCTAGAGTTTTTGCAACTGAAGGGCGAATAGTTCCATTTTCGATAATGTGACCTAAAAATTCTACTTTTCGTTTTAAAAATTGGCATTCCTTGAATTTTATTTCTAAACCATATTTCGATGCAGTTCCAAATACCTTTTTAAGTTTTTCTAGACCTTCCTTTTCATCTTTCGATGGGATTATCAAATCGTCCATGTAAATTATAACGATGCCTTTCCTCATGAGTTCTCGAAATATGCTGTACACATATCTTTGAAATACGCTCGGACTGGTACTGAGACCGAATGGTACTTTATTGAATTCAAATTGTCCATCTGGAACAACAAAAGAAGTGAATTTTCGACAATCTTCATCTACATCAACGTGAAAAAATCCATTTTTCAAATCTAATGTAGTATATACATTTGCTTCCTGGAGTTTATCTAAAACGTCTTCTATTAACGGCAATGGAAACCTATCTTTAACCAATTTTCGATTTAGTTTTCTATAATCGATGCATAATCTATTAGTACCATCTTTCTTTTTAACTAACACAATTGGACTTGCATATTCCGATGAGCTTGTTCTTATTATTCCTTGTTCTAACCATTCGTCGATTTGCTGATTTACTGCTTTATTTTCTGGAAACGATAAACGGCGAGCATGTTGATAAACTGGTATGTCATCTTTTAAGATAATTCTCATAGAGACGTCTGTTTTTTCGGTCTTCTTTGGTTCATAGTTCGAAATTAATTTCAACAATTCTTGCTTTATTCGTCGGTCTTTAATATTTTCCAAATCGATTTCATCGTCTGTTTTTACTTCGCTTACCGGTGAATTTATTAACCAAGTATTTTCACGTTTATGAACTTTAGTACCTTCTTTGGTAAATTCAAATGAAGCGTGTTCTAGAATATCTGCACCTATGATAGCTTGAAAATTTAGACGAGATTTCGGTACTACGTGCCACATAAGAGTGTATTTTTCTTCGTCTATCTCCACTTCCTGTTGGAATGAACCTTTGGTTTCTACCTGACCTCCTAAGCCTGACAGCATTATTGTTTTATGTGTAAGCTCTGAGGGTTTGACAATTCCTCTACTCAAATCTTCGCGTATGAGTGAGACCGAACTTCCAGTATCGATGAGAGCTTGAAAACTTTTTTCTTTCATAATTATGCATTTTGTCTTCATTCCTCCTTTAAGGGTAAATGAGCAGTTCTGCACAGGCGGAGTAGTAGGCTTATTTTTGCCGCGTTTGGGACAATTTATGGCATAATGTCCTGGTGCTTTGCAATGGCTGCAGTAAATAACTTTCGTTTTTTCGGCGTATCTATTACGATGATCTAAATTAAACGATCTTTTCTCGAATCTGTCATTTCGTGAATATTCTGCCTTTGGCGAATTGTATTCAAAATTTCTCGTTCCTTTAATATCATATCTACTCTTAAATGGTGAATAGCTTGATTTCGGTTTCAGAGTTCTTCGAACATCTTCATATTCTTCGAATCTCTTCGCCAGTTCCGTCGGTGTGTTTATCTTGGACCATTCATCTATGAGGTGTTCTTGAATTTCAGGAGGTGCTTTTCGTTTCATCTGATCTGCTATGATCAGATCGCGTAGCTCATCATAAGTCGATATTTTTAACCCTAGTGTCCACCCGTCAAAGTAAGTTTGCAGTTCATGGTGAAAATCTTCCCATGTTCTTTCGGCGTTCTTCTGATGAGACATAAATAACTGGCGTAGCTTTTCCGGAGATAATTTAAATCTTTTTAACAGTAAGTCTTTGACGTGGTCATAATCGTTGGCTTGGTCCGCCGGCTCCCTTGCAATCATATGGGCTACCTCAATGGGTATTAGACCTAGAAGCTTCTGCACCCAATTTTGTTTCGGTAAAAACGTTAGTTCTGCATGTCGCTCGAAAAGGGTTAAGTTGAGACTAATGTCGTCTTTCATATTGAATTTGTGAAAATTCTCGTACACGGGCTTATTTGACGATGAAATATTTATCGCTGGATTTTCCGGAATTATATTTTGTTGGACTTGAATTCGTAATTTCTCGAGTTCGTGCGCTTCTCGACGCTTTTGGTCTTCACGCTCTTCTTGGCGAATTTTGTTTGTTCTTTCTTCGGTTTCACGAAGCATTTTTTCTTCTTTTTCTGCAATCTCACGACGTGTCCGTTCTTCTTTCTCTGCGGTTTCACGACGTGTTCGTTCTTCGGTGATGCTAATTAACAACATTTTCGTATCTTCTTCTACGTAACCAGGGTCAGTTATGATAAGTTCTTTAAGTTTTGGCTTTGTCGTGGGTGTATCTACAGTTAGACCTAACTCACCTGCTAATTCTATTAAATCTTCTTTTGTGTACTGTAGTAAATACGCCATTTTAGTGGTCATTCAGAGAATCAATTAATTTGCTTTTTAACAAAATAAAACCTTTTACTTATTTAGAAAGTGCTTAGATCAATTTTAGTTTGAAACCTTTCAAAATAATTCAAATATAAAAAATAAAATGCAATATAGTATATAATTTCTTAATATAAAATAATCAATTACCTGAAAATTCTGGCACTGAAAATATATAAATGCACTGAGAATGAAAATATAAAAACAAACTATCTTGGATTTTGTTTAAAAATGAAAAATAATTTAACACAGTATACAATATATATAAAATAATAATATGCTATTAATATTTATGCATGCACCTTTAGTGGTCATTCAGAGAATCAATTAATTTGCTTTTTAACAAAATAAAACCTTTTACTTATTTAGAAAGTGCTTAGATCAATTTTAGTTTGAAACCTTTCAAAATAATTCAAATATAAAAAATAAAATGCAATATAGTATATAATTTCTTAATATAAAATAATCAATTACCTGAAAATTCTGGCACTGAAAATATATAAATGCACTGAGAATGAAAATATAAAAACAAACTATCTTGGATTTTGTTTAAAAATGAAAAATAATTTAACACAGTATACAATATATATAAAATAATAATATGCTATTAATATTTATGCATGCACCAAAATTTCATTGCATTTCTTTCTTATTTTTATATGAAGGCTTTAAAATATAAGTGAAAATAAAACTGAAAGATATAAGCATAAAATATGTTTCACCACAAATAAATAAAATAAAATAATCTCTCTTGAATACCAAAAAAATAAAATTAATGCAGTAAGAGAATCGGTTGTTTTGAAAAATGGAATCATTAACAGACAGAAATATTATCAAGAAACTTAAATCACTTGAACGAAACGTTGCATCTGGACGATTGCCAAATCATTAGTCACTCAAATTTGAAAATAAACTCTTGCACTGGTATTGCTATAAAAAATAGATCGTAGTTCTGAGTCAGCAAAAATGCAATAAATTGAAAGAGGATTATAAATGTATGGGTAAAACTGTTAGATACGTTTGAATTGTTAAATATTGGAGCTGATTCTTGATTTTATCACACACATTGAACTGAACGCGCACAAACACAAATTTCACTTGAAGCACACTTTTTTGATGATGTTCTCGATGATGTATTTCGACGGTATTTTCGGAGAATTTTTTTTCGGCACTCACCACTCGCTAACGTAGGTGTGGTTTTTCTTTCGTAGCTCGATTCGTAGATTTTTATCGCTGGTTTTTCACTAGGTCGAAACTTTGCTGGGATGATTTGCTTTTGACGCGATTCGTTGGGTTTCGCTGGAGACACGCTTTCTATTCGATGAAATTCGCAGGAGAACCGGTGTTGAGGAATTGGGAGCGCTTCGCGATCAGTTGTCGCGCGGTTGACTCTCAATTTGCAGGATTGTTGCTCGATGAGTTGTGTCGCCGGATTGTCGCTGGATCTCAGAGATTGTGGTTTCGCTGGATCGTCGCTGGGTCTCAGAGATTGCGGTTTCGATGTTTCGCTGGATTCGATGTGGCTCTGCTTCGGAGATTCTCGTAGTTAAATTCGCTGGTTCCGGAGCTGTTTGTCGATTTTGCTCTGCCCAGTAGCTTTGTCCAGTGGCTCTGCCCAGTACTGGGTATTCGATGAAGATAATTCGATGAAAACTCCGAGAGGTTAAAATTTTAAAATTATAATTCAAAATTAAATTTTATCTGAAATTCAGATCTCGGCCTGAACCCCCAAAATTTGTGGGGGACGGCGTCTAGGGGTAATGATGTATTTAAAAAGAGATGATGGGCCATAATTGAAACAAAATTAATTTATTAAAGAAAGTATTAAAATATTATTAAGAACTATTAGGTTATATCTAACTTACTATTTACAATATTTACATGTTTAAAAGAAATAAGTAGACAGCAGCATCATGGCTGACTTACTAACTGCGTAGTAGTTTCTTTGTCTCCATTTCGGGAGAAAACAAATTCGCGGCCTATCCTCTCGGAGTTCAATTAGCAGAGTGCCTTACTTTCACAGATGTTTCTCTTACATCTACAATCAACACGAGTCTGCTCGATGCTGCCATCTATTGACATATGTTATTACGAAAATATAATCCTACATATATATATATATATATATATTATTTTAAAAAATTATAAACATTACAAATAAATTAACTTATACATTTAATATTTGTGCATTTAAGGAGATAAATAAAATCTTTAAAATATTGTTAGGTATATGTTATATTTGTCATTAATGTGTAATGATTTTTGGACAAAAAATTTGTCTTAGTTAATTGTAAATATGTTGTTTGTGTTTGAGGAATTGCTTACGAAAATGTTTAAATCTACATAAAATGAAACAGCAGTATATTTCAAGAACAAATTTTTCTGGTATAGTTGTTCGTATTGGTTAATCATCAGAGTTTAGGAGATATGACAATTATATAATTGATAATTTCATTGTATGTGTTATAAACATTTGAATGTCAACTGTTTATCATAACTGAACTTGGGGTAATAACAAAAATATGGAACAAAAATTATGTTTTAGGATACTTCTGTTGAATTTTTCTTTAATTTTAAGATTCTGCCGACTGAGCATGAAGTGATAGTTATGAAAGTACATGTGATATATTCTTTGAACTAAGTTTCCATACCATAATGAATAATTTAGTTTAGTTCTGATATAAGAACTAAAAATGCAAACTTACATCCAATATAAATTTGCAGTTAATCAATGAATAATAATTACAAAATATTTAACAAAAATTTAGTTCTTTAGAATTAATGATTTCAGTAGTACAGCTAACTGTTTATTTAAAGGATTTATATACTACGTACCACTATTAAGTTAAACTTTATTTATAGAATAATTAGTAGTATAATTCACTATAATTATATACTATTATACTATAATTATACTATAATTATTAATAGTATAATTCAGAGTCTTAATATTTAAAACATTTATGTGACACTTAAAATAAAAATCTTACCACGTTACATTATAAGTTGCTAATTTATGTATCTGCATTTTAGAGTGTAAAACGTTTCAATTAATTGCATTGGCCAAAATTTATTTAATTTTAGAAGTTAGACAATAAGTGATTGCTCATGAAAAATTAAATATTCTGTATTTTAAAGAAATAAGGTATTCTCTTAATTTTAAAAAGGGTTTTTAATTAAACTAATTATTAAAATAAGAGTGCGGAAGAAATGAATATATCATTTTTTATACATTAGAAACTGAAATTCATTTCAACGAAATTCACTTCTTATGAATTAAAAATTTTTAGTAAGTTTTGTCTTGTAATTTTCTACTTTTAATTTTGAAGCTAGGTAATAAAGAACGTTATATCAAAGACAATTCATTATTTTTCATTTTAAAACAATAATGAATTTCTTTTGTTCCGGAAAAATATTTTTATTTAAGTTAATTATTACAATACGAGTGGTGAAGAAAATGTCACATCACTTTACACACACAAAATTTAAATAACATATTATGGTTGTTATTTAACTATCAAAATATATCAATAAATTTTATTTTTATATAGAAAGATACTGTCATTAAAATTAATTAAAAATTAATAATGGAAGAAACTAATATATAATTCTACAATGAAATTTCATTTCATATCATAGAAAATACTTTAAAATTATTTCCATGAAAAAAATAATTTGCTCAAATATTTTTATATTTCTAAAATTATCTCAAAAACCTTTACTTTTTATATTGAAGAAATCATTAAAACAAAGGAACAAGAAAAATAGACATACAAAGGAAGATTTCAATATTATGGTGAGATTTTATCAGGAAACAACTGTCTAAAAACACGAATGGATTTCGAAAATAATAGGGGTTTTTTGCAGGGGTTTTTCAACAGAGGTTTTTCTTTGAGACTCCCCTTTTTACCGCGATAGTTTATTCCCAGTTGCGTTAAAATTGCTTCAATCATAAATAGATGATGAAGAAATGCTATTTCTGTAATTCACCAGTTTTGTAAAGTTAGAAGAAAATGGTTTTTTGAAAATAAAAACGCTCATGACAGACGTGGAAGTTCAAAAACAAAAAGCCAGGGAACTCTATAATTTAATTAGCCAGGAATAAATCTGTTTCAAGAAGAACAGCATCAATTTTCTTTAAAAAATGTGTAGTAAACAATGAGATAGTTAATTTAATAACTACAGTTGCAAAGTTGTTTTATTACTATTAGCCTCTAAGTTTTGCTTGTTTATATGACTTATTTTATATTTACTTAACAAAATCTCATATTTTCTTTCATTAATGCATGACGATGTAAACAAAAGAGCTAACTATGACAAATTTATAATAAAAATTAAGCTCGTTTCTTTACTGTAGCACTTCATCGCTAACAACAATTTGCTTCTCAATTGTGTTTGCACATCTCATTGTTTAACAGAAGTTTTTTCTTTAATAAAATTTTGTTTTGCTGATCTCATCTATTTGATCTTTTTTGTAAAATATATTCATCACATATTTAATTTGTTGCTTTATGGATATTTTTGGCTCCAGGTGACTGATTTTTTTGGCACTTTCATCAATTTTAACGCCATAAATATAACTACTTTTTTATGATTTCTACGAAAGTACTAATTAGATTTTCCGATTGGGCAATAAACCCAGTATCTATTGAGTTGAGGCCCATCTGCTTCTTTTAACCACCTTAGCTCAGCTAGTGTTCTTCAGAGGTAATCGCTTTAATTGAAATTGTCGCTTCTTGGACAAATTCTTGTAATTAGATTGAGGTTTACTATTTAATACTGCTTTAACGATTTTTATTAAACTACTAGATTAGATTCTTCTTGGCAAAAATGATCTTTGGATGTAAAAAGCTTAAGACCGGTCCTCTGTCTTCTTAGCCATCGAAACTTGACAATGTTTATTCGGGATAGTTATTATTTAATGGTCAGTCTTTAAACATTGTATACTAACCTCAAAAATCTAAGCATTTTGTCAGTAAAAAGCTTTTACAGCAGGAGTTCTTAGCCGCTGGATGACGACACCTCAGGGAACATGATAGTATATATAGGTGAAATTTAAACTGAATAATTTTGATTATGAATTCAAGCTTTTAATTTTTTTTAATTGAAAGTAATAAAATGTGCTAAAAGAAAAAAGAATGAATTTCCCAGTAGGAAATTAAGTTATGGGAGTTAACAGAATAAAAAGGAAGCGTCTAAGTAAGCAAAAATAAATTTTTAATTCTCTTTCTACTAATTTAATTCACTTCTTTATTTAAATACTATGATGGTAATTGGTAAGGAAATAAAATGAAATATAAATGTCTTATCATTAATTTTCTACTATTAAAACTTTATTTATCGAATATACAATTAAAAATATTATAAGCTATAATTAATTTCATAATATTTAAGAAAAATCTTCAATGATTCAAAAAGTTAAATCAATGAAACTAATAAGCAGTATAATATTTTATCAAAAATCTTATTAGTTACAAATATTTTATCGTTTTTTGTTGTTTATTTATAGAAAATGTTTATAATGAAAAGTGCCAATTAATTTTCTTACTAATTAAAAAGAAATCTTCAGTAACGACACTTTTCTGTGTTAAAAATTTAATTAAGGAAATAAATTAAAAGAACAATATAATATATCTTGATTAAATTTTAACTAATTAAAAAAATAATTCTTTAATATATAAGTTCTATAAATAAACTCCTAAAATAAGTTTTCATCAGTTTTTTAAAAATTTTATGAGAAAAGTGAAAAACTGCTGTTTTGTTGACTATTTTTCCCAAAGATGCTCTCATCTTAAATTTCAAGTGAATAAATGTTTTTTAAAAAAGAAATGATATGACCAAGTGGATCAAGTAGGAAGGTAAAATCGTATTACAATATTTATGGGAGAGCTAAGAAGAGAAAAGAATAATGAGACAAAAAATGTTAGAAAGACAAAAAAATTAACTGCGTGAGTAACGCTACTCGCCTCCCTGACTTGGTTCACAGGTGTTCGCTGGGTAACGATAAATGAGTAGCAATTTCTGGTCTTGTTGTGGCATAGGATTCAGTCACCCAAGTGTGCCCCTCATTGGATAAAAAAAAGATTAATTTTGATCCGTTATTAAATTTATACCTGCAGTAGTACCATCCATGTTAAATTTCTAAGCCAGCTATTGTACATATAAATCGAATAAAGTTATACTATTTGACCATCTTAATTAAAACCACTTTTTTTCTGTGAAACTGCCGTATAATTCATCATGCCGTATTTAGTGTTTGATGTTTTTTTTACCGGATTTCTTTGTGCATCTGGAAACTATATTTTTACACAAAAATATCATTCTTTTATATGTATATTTGCTTGCTAGTGATAAACGTTGATGTTTGAAGGAATAATACGTTTTGACGACATACGTAGCTTTAATTTAATAAACATTAATGAGATGATGAATTATATTGTTTTGTCATTTGCAAGTAAATGTTTGAAAATATGCTAGTATTTTGAAGTGTTTCCGGACGAGGAAGCCTACAGTTTTCATTAAGAAGGATGTAAATGCAATTTTTTGAAAACAACCATACAACCAAAAGTTATCCATGCTCTCTTTCTTTTCAGCAATAATAATAAATAATGTAGGATTGTAAGGAATGACATAAGAATTAAATGTATGCCTAATGTAGTAAATTAGAACATATAATTTTAGCAAGAATTTATTAGGAACCATTAAACATTGGAAGTTTGTTACATAAAAAATTTAGAGACATGGGGCTCTTAGAAATAGTTGAAACTAAATTCCATATTTTAAAATAATAGCAGTTAACTTTATTTCTCTTTGTGAAATTTAACATATTCACACATTGCATCAAAAGAGGTTCCAAGAAAAATTCTCAACAGCGAAATAACTTAGTTTGGAAGTTATTGTTCACTTAATATAAAATGTATATTGTAAAAAGTATGTGTCTTGTAGAAATCTGTTTTTAAATGCTACATTAAATTTAAACACATTATGTCACACATAAAAATAAAAGGAAATCATTTTTACAGTGGACTAAATAATTTTTTCTTTCTTAAAAGCGCAAAAATTATTAATTTTCTTCCATTCTCAA
The DNA here is from genome assembly GCA_037975125.1 of Latrodectus hesperus. Lineage (NCBI taxonomy): Eukaryota > Metazoa > Arthropoda > Arachnida > Araneae > Theridiidae > Latrodectus > Latrodectus hesperus. The sequence goes on along the minus strand of CM075860.1, from coordinate 14,984,060 downwards.
TCGTTACTTATAAAACTTGGACAAGCCAAGCTCGCTTCGCCGTTGGCAATGCTAATTTAGGTCAAAAGGGTGAATTTTTTGTTTAACCAGAGCACCACGAAGGTGAAAGTACGTCTTTGCTCTAAAGTCATCCGATAGATGGCACCACCAGAGGATCTACTAACTCAATTTTGACATTGAGCTAGAGAATGAGGACAAACCATTAAACCCATGGTAACTGCTTAACGACTGATCACAGAACTTTCGATTCCACAGATTTATCGAGCACGTATATCGCATGTACTCGGGGGTCTTTGGGGACATCAGAAGTCGAACTCGCTCTTCTGGACGGAAGTCTGATGTCCTAATCATAAGGCTACCACGGACCTCCACTATCTGTAAATAACTAAATTAATAGAAAGATGCGTAAATGAAAACAATATTCTAATGGGATTTTCATAAATTACAACAACTAGAATATTCCTATGTTAAACAATTTATTTTATTACGATGTTTTAGTTAATATATTAAGTTCATTTAGTAAATCTGTAAGAAACTAATCAAAATGTGATAAAGAATAGGTTAAGTACTGAATATATGTGGGAATCTTTAGAGTATTTTTAATTTCTTGCCACTGATATACATATAAGTGAAATTTAAATTAATTCTACTTCATATTGACTTTTTTTCAAATGACATTAATTTAAAAACAAAACCAAGGAAAGATACGTTTTAAAAATCTCTATATATTCACACATTTAAAAGAAATACATCATTTAATTTTCTTGAATTACTTACGAGTTAATTTTGAATCTAATTTATTGTTTTCTCATTTAAAGCATCACATTCTGAAGTATAATGTTGCACAAAAATTTCAATTGAATTTTAGATTCATGAAGATGTTTTCCATGTGTTTTTCTCATAAACTATTCAGAAAATGTAAGAAATTGTTTCTTTTAATATAAATGGTACAAAATAATATAACTTAAAAATGTGCTTTAAAGTTTATATATATATATATATATATATATATATATATATATATATATATACATATATATATATATATATATATATATATATATATATATATATATATATATATATACACACAATTTTAATTGAATATAGGATTAGTATTACCTATGTAAATAAATTCTTTATTCGTTTTCTGGAGTGCGTTTTGTATCGGGTTAAATAGAAAATGACTGATGAAAAAAAAAATTTTTAATTTAGGCAGGTATTTCGAATATGGCTAGCTTACAACAGGCTAAACATCTTTTGAAGTTTTGATTGCAGTGTGTCAAATTGATTTAAACAGGGATTGTTTTCATTTGAACTCATTGTAATGATAATTACATCATGAAGCTTATTATTCCGGAAATTTCATCCTCCATGAGACAAGAGATCGATGCGCCCCTTGTAAAAATTGTGCCTAACCGCTGGGAGTTAAGAAAGAAGTACGTATGATATCATTTCCCTAATTTCATTTAATGTTATTCGATTATTTTATAAAACATGATGTCATTGTTTTGGTTTATATAAAAGTAGTCTCAATACAGAGAATGCGTTTTCGGTTAAACCAGTAGGCCGGAAACCGAAGATGTTCGTTATAATGAATTTCGATTTCAGTATCTAATGATATTGTAAATAAAAGGAATTTTTAAGCGTTTCCCATCAATATTGGATTTTTTTTAACTGAAATGTTTTGGTGGGCAAAAGTGATTTTTGAATCAAGATGTTAAATCAATAAATAACGTTAGAAATAATGAGCATCTTTTGCAAACAGCGGTATTTTTTTCGACAGAACGAGTCACGCTTTCTTAAATGAAGGCCATTTATTGCTAAATGTAGGACTAATGTTTTCACACATAATTATAATATGCTATTGACATATCTAAAATTAACTAATTATATCTTTAAATTTAAGAAATTTAAATTGATGTGGATTCCAGGTTAAAAAATTTCATTTTAAGTTTTTGAAGAGTTTGATTTTACCAATGAGTAAATAGTTTTGTTTATTCCCTTTATGTGATATTTTTAAAGCAATATTAGAGAATAAAGTCTTTCGGTTTTGAAGAAGGTAATGTCCTTATTTGAACCACAGTCTTTCCGTCGTTCAGTCTTTTTAGGACTGTGTATAGTCCGTCCCAGTTGACTTGCAACTTTTGAGAAAGTCCTTTACGTCGAACCGGATTTCACAACAAAACTTTCTCACCTTCCTGAAATTCATGCTTTGTCACTCTTGTGTCATACTTCGTCTTCATTTTTTCGGTCGCCAAGTTGATTCCGTCTCGGGAAAAGTTATGGATATCTTCAAGACTCTCTAAGGTATTCCTCTGGCTGTGGAGTTGCGTTCGATGGTCGACCGAATCGAAGGTTACAAGGTGTGTAATGGCGTATATCCGGTAGTCTCCTGGACAGCACTGTTATGTGCAAGCAGGAACAGCAGTGGTTTCAAATCATAATCATGCTGATTTCTTGAAACCATAAATGAGAGGTTATTTAAGATAGTCATGTTAAGCCTCTCCACCATTCCGTTTGATTGCAGGTGTAAGAGCATTGTCTACGTTTTGTCTATTCCGAGAATTAAGCACATTCCCTTAAACGCAGTAGAGGTAAAATACACTCCTTGACCTGAATGAAATTGCAAGGGTGTGCCGAATCTAGAAACCCATTGCTGAACTAAAACCTCCGCTACTGTAGTAGCTTCTTGATCAGAAATTGAAAACACTTCGGGCCACTTAGTGAAGTAGTCCATGACAACTAGAATATATTTGTTGTCATTTGAACACCGTAGTAGAGGATCCAAGATATCCAGTTCAATCCGCTCGAATGTCTTTGACTACGTTTCTTCGGTCCCTTACGAGCCACCCAGTCATCACAAGATCGGCAACACTTCTCAACATCTTGTCTGGACTTGCTGCCTTTATAGAAACGTTCTCTAAATTTCTGCAGGGTCTTCGTCATTCCATAGTGGACTCCTGTAGGGCTACAATGCATTTCTTTTAAAATATTCACAGATTCTTGATTTTGGTAGTACAAGCTGCCACTTAATGACACGTTTATCCTCAGATTCCCATTTCCTGTACAGTACGCCATTTTTAACATCGTGTGAGTCTCATAGGGTCCAATACTGTTTAGCCGTAGGACTATATATCATGATATCCTCTGCCAACTTGATCTCATACTGGAAGATTCCTTAAATTCCAAAATCGGATTTATATCTGGATCTTCTTTTTGGGCTTCTTTAAGTCCTTCGTCACTCCATTGGTCTAGTTCCATGGGTCTCCATGGGCTTGTGAAACAATGACTTGTTATATTGAAAGATATATTAGTTGATATTTCTTCTCGACTCTAGAGCAATATCGGCAAGTTTGATCACAAGGTTTCCTCCATAATGCGTCTGCACTTCCATGGACATTTCCTTTACGATGGCGTATTTCAAAGTCAAACTCTTGGTGCCGTTGAATCCACCTGGCTAACTGACATTCTGGGTTTCTAAAATTTATAAATTAGCTTAGGGATGTGTGATCTGTCCATAGCAGGAATGTTCTTCCATGAGGTAATAGTGGAAATGTTCTATTGCCTTAACAATTGTCATCAATTATTTCCTGGTTGTACAACAATTCCGCTCTGATTTCGCTAGACATTTACTCCAGTAAGCGATCACGCATTCTTTATCGTCAATTTTCTGCGATAAAATTGCTCCAACACTTTTATTGCTGGTATCTGTGTTCAAGATGAATAATTTGTCAGGCTTCGGATATGCAAGAGCAGGTGAGGATATCAATGCCTCCTTTATTTGCTTAAAAATCTTCTCGCATTCGTCTGTCCCCAGGAATTTCTGTTTAGCCTCTGTTAACTTGTGAAAGGATCTGACAATACTTGAAACACCTATGACAAATTTCCTCTAGTATGTGCATAGCCCGAGACCACTTCGCAATTTGTGGATCAGACCCTAATATTTAACTGCGGAAATATTTTCAGGATCTGTTTCTACACCTTCTGCAGAGATGATGTGTCCCAGATAACTTACTTTACGACAAAATAAATTTCACTTGGATGGGTTCAGTTTCAGGCTTGCTATTTTCAACTTCTCAAATACCTTTAGGATGTTTCTTAAGTGGTCTTCAAACCACTGTTGAGATCCAGAGTTGAAAAACCATTGATTTCCAGATAAAATGTCAAGTGTATAATTAATACTAGGTAGAGGATTACTACCTATACTAGCGATGTTATTCAACCGGCGATTGTCAACGCAGAATCATGTGGAACCATCTTTCTTCTGGGCTAGGACGATAGGCGAAGCGCAATGATTCTTTGATGGCTCAATGATGTCATTATGCTGCAATTATGTCAAAAGATTAGCCACCTCTTCCTGCTTAGCAAATCGTAGTCTTCTTGTATGTCGTTTGATGGGAGAATGATTCGGTGCTGCCTCATTTTTGTCCAGTAAACATCATCTAGTTTTCTGGAAAAGATCTCTTTAAATTCTAGTAACTGCTTTTCTGCAGCACACCTCTGTTTATCATTTAACTCCGCACTCTGTAGAAGTTCAGTAAGTAGAGTATCAGAAGGCTCGGATAGTGTGGTATCTGTTCCTCTATAAACATTTGTTTTCCTATACTTATATTCACTTTCAATAAGTGATCTTTTTAATTTGTTTGCATTTTCAGTGTTATGTATGTTTCACAAACTTCTCCAAAGATGTGATATTTCAAAGTAATTTTCAGAAAAGAATAATTTTTTAAATACATCTTTCCATCAAAAGCATTTTGAACAAAATTGCTCTAAAAAGTTGGCTGATATTATCTTAATAGACAAACCAGAAAATTTTGTTCATAAGTAACTTTTCTATTACAAGACATTTTCTAATCTCTGTTAAAATTCCAACCTTTTAATATGTGTCAAAAATTTGTTCTTCAAAATTCACGATTTGATTTTTCATATGTATTTGCTTATCTTAATTTATTGTGATGTATTGAATTTTAAATATATATTCCAGTCTTTAATGATTTTATTTAATATTGTGTTTGTCGCTCAAAGGTCATTTTTTGCACTCGAGGGCTAGTTATACCGAGACTTACGATGTAAAGTGGATTCCGAAGCACTACAAACATACATGCCCAAACTGGTAACGACCGATCTATCGCGGTTCTCGGAACAATCAGCCGAGAAATATGTACACCCATTAGGTACTTAGACTCCATGCGTTCGAATAGCTTCGCATTCCATGAGTGGAACGCCAGCTAGAACAAACAGACGATGTAAAAAAAATAGCACTGGAGATCACACACACACACAAAAGGATATTGGCAAAATGACGAAGTCCATTGGCACACGCGATTATTTATAAATTTGTGAAAATCCGCGAGCTATGTTCTCGGTACAGGAGTCGATATGCCTCACATTCAGCCACCGGATAACCGGATTCGGGTACACCCATAGCCTACTTGCAGTGCGTAAGCGGAGCGAATCGGACTGTGCCATCAGCGTCCTCGCAACTGCGTTCGTCAGGGGACCTCTTCTGAATAGCGACCAGATGTCCGTGAGTAGACACCATGTCTTACGCATGGACTCAGTACGAGATGAGAACACTCGCAGATTATAGTCGGGGATAGTCAGCTTCACGGAAAATCTCCCGAGCCGGTACGACTCGTGAACGTCGTGCCCGGAGTCCCAGCTCGATGATACTCCCCGGGTCAAAGGAACGGACGATGTAACACCGTCCGCGTTCAGTTTTTGGCAGGACCAGAAGTAACTTATCTGGACCGTCTCTGATCGGACAGCCACCGTCTATATGTGAGATAGATCGGACGTTACGTAATCGGAAGACGAGACACTCAAAGGAAATAACACGCCGAGCAGCTCACCGGACGCACCTACAGCGCTTACCCGAGATCTTTGTGCAAGAGGTCAGCCACCACTCACACTTCTCGAGTCTCTTCACGACCACACTGCCCCTCATATAAGGCGGCGGACTATAGCCACCTCGTCAGAAGCTTCGCAAAGTAGACGGCGAGAGAAGAGAAAAGGCACATCCTCACTGACTACACTACCGCCTGCGAAATACCACCAGACATAATTTTTGTCGACGGAAAATGGAATCAAACTAGGCATGCGGGTTACGGCAACCCTACCGAAGCGTGGACTTTGAAATTTTCAGTTTGATTTCCAGACTTTAGAGACTAAGTCCACACGAAATATCTAAAACTTGCATTTATTAAAATTCATTGTTTTTAATTTCTTGAAAGTGATTTAAATTAGATTTTATTTAATTACCTTTTACTTTGAAAATTTTCTATTCGTTTGGTCGCCCGTTTCAAAATTATATTAAAAATAAGGTTTTTTAATTTGTGTGTTTACATTTTACATACTCTATGAATTTGACGTGAAATGGAAACAAACTAGCCGTGCGGGTTACGGTAACCACATCGAAGCGTGGAATTTGAAATTTTCAGCTCGATTTCCAGACTTTAGAGACTAAGTCCAACCGATATATCCAAAACTTGCATTTATTAAAATTCATTGTTTTTAAGTTCTTCAAAGTGTTTTAAATTAGATTTTATTCAATTATCTTTCAGTTTGAAAATTTTCTGTTCGTTAGGTCGCCCGTTTCAGAATTATGGTAAAAATTAGGTTTTTTAAGTTTTGTTTACATTTTGCAAACTCGAAGAAATCGCTTTCAAAAAGTTACTATTTCTAAATTAACTCTTTAGGAGTGATTTACTATTAAATTTAAATACATTATGAATTTTTTCTCGTATTTTAAATTAGTAATTTAACGTAAAGAAGCCTTTTCCGTGTTTGTTTATACTTTGCAAATTATAAAAAAATATTATTAGCGATATTTCACAGTTTTCAAAGACTATAATTTGTTTTTATCTGTATCAAAGATTGTTTTATATTTGAAATCTATATAACAGATTTTCTCATGACTGTGTACAATTTTTGTATTTTGTATAAAATCTTTGAAAATAAATGAGTTTATAAAATTCAGAGACTTGTTATTGGCAAATATTTGAAATTAAAACGATATTGGCTTATTTTTCATTTTAAAATGAATACTTATATGCTTTATTAAGCTTTGTTTACATTTTGCAAATTTCAATATATGAGTTAAAGTAAATTGAAAGTAAAATTCCATTAATAAAATGTAAATAATATCAAATCCTTAATATTATTAAGAAACTGAATTCAATTAAGCTTTATTAACAGAGAAATGAATGAAATTGTTCTTTGAAGTAGTGTAATGTAGACAATATATTTCTAAAGTTATATTGAAAGTTTTGAAATTGATTGATCACATGAATGGAAATGACTTTTCAAATCTTGAATTTAATGATCGCGGGAATCACAAGTCCATTGTGTCACTAGGAGTAATATAAATAAAAACATTTTTGTCGTAAAATTAATTTTTGTGATAAAATGAATATTAGCTTTAAATAAACATTTTATATTAAATGCACTCAACTATTTTGATATAGACCAGATATTTCTGAAGATGTATAGAAATTTGTCACGTCAGCCGTTATAGCAATAATAGGGTATTTCAGGAAATATTATTTTTTTATAATAAAATAAAGGTAATCATTAGTTTTTGAATATTATTCAATGACAAATGCCCCAAAAATTTTCCGATAATACAATTTATATATATATATATATATATATATATATATATATATATATATATATATATATATATATATATATATATATATATATATATATATATATATATATATATATGTATATATACATATACAGGGTGATTCAAAACAACGTGGACAAACTTACATGGTAGATCAGCCATACAACAAGGATCAAAAATCGCATATGAACCGTGGGTCGCAAACGCCTGTAGAGCGCGCTAGAGTCACGAGAGGGCGTACTAAACAAACACGACTTGAGCAAACGGAGATTGTCTTCATTCGAGCCGTGGATGCGTTGGGTGTATTATGGCTACTTACACACTTCGCGAAATGGCTGACAATGCACTTAATTTACGGCATGGCCAAATGTAATGGACGAGAAGCCTTGCGAATGTATGGTGTGAAATATCCTGGTAGACAGTTGCCTAGCCGCTCATTCTTTGCCAATCTGCATCGACGATTGTGTGAAACCGGCTCGTTTGACGTGCACAAGCTGGATACTGGTCGCCAACGAACAACTCGGACGGTTGATGCTGAAGAAAGGGTTGTCCAAGAACTGGAGCGTAATCCTTCAACAAGTACACGAGTTGTATCCCGAGTGACCCATATCCCCCAATCTACCGACCAGATCTGTCTCCCTTGGATTTTTTCTTATGGGGATTTTTAAAAGGCCTTGTCTATGAAACACCTGTTGCAACGCCGGAGGACTTGGTAGGAAGGATTGTTGAGGCAGCAGGATGTGTTCGAGATACACCTGGTATTTTTGAGAAGGTGCGCTGTTCCATGCAACGTAGATGCCAGGCGTGTCTCGATGCATCTGGAAGAAACTTTGAGCATTTCCTGTAAGCTCGACATTTGTTGCATGTGAGTGAGTCATTAACAATAAAGATTTCGTTTCTTCTCTTTGTGTTATGTATTTTTTTAGATGCCCTGTAGCGGCTCCGGATCGCAGTTGCGACCCGCTGTTCATATGTGATTTTTGATCCTTGTTGTATGACTGATCTATCATGTAAGTTTGTCCACGTTGTTTTGAAACACCCTGTATATATACATACATACATATATATATATATATATATATATATATATATATATATATATATATATATATATATATATATATATATATATATATATATAATGTTATTAAGTATGAAACGGAGCAAAGTTCTTATTATTTATTTCAATTAGATATAACCTCAGTTAAACGCCATATTTTGGCACAATTTGTTTTTCGTGTCTCTACATTTGTCATCATGAAGGTACACACACTATTGGCCATTAAAATTGTTACACCAAGAAGGAATGCAAATAACAGAACGATATTTATTGGACACATACATTATAGTGGAAAGAACAAGTGATTAGATTTACAGGAAATAAGGATCTATAGATCTGGAGAAATCAATACCCAGAGCAGCCACCTCTGGCTGCAATAACAGCATTTATCCGCCCAGGCATGGAGTCAACCAGAGATTGTACTCCATGTACGGGGATCTCTGTCCATACAGCTTCAACACTATGCCACAGTTCATCGACAGTAGTGGATGGTGAGTAATGGCGTTCCAATCGCTCGGCAACCATTAACCACACATTCTCAATGGGTGACAGATCAGGAGAACGTGCTGGCCAGGGTAACAGTCGAACCTGTTCTGTATCAAGGAAGTTCCGAACAGTACGGGCAACATGTGGTCGTGCATTATCCTGTGGAAACTAAGCATTAGGGAGGCCTCGAAGATAGGGCAGAACCACGGGCCTTAACACATCGAAAATATAACGGTTGTTGTTCAAAGTGCCGGTAATGCGAACAAGAAGTGATTGAGACATGTATCCAATGGCACCCCATACCATCACTACAGCAGATGGGCCAGTATGGCAATGTCCAATGCAAGCTGGCAATGCGCGTTCTCCACGATGCCTCCAAACATGGATGTGGCCATCATGGTCCTGTATACAGAACCGAGATTCATCTGTAAAGATGACGTGATGCCATTCCCGCGTCCAGGTTCGTCGCTGATCACACCATTGAAGGGGCTCCTGTCTGTGAAGCAGCGTCAATGGTAGTCGAAACCATGGTCGCCGTGCAGACAATCCATGCTGCTGCAAATGTCGTCGAACTGTTCGAGCTGAAACTTGTTGCCTTGCAAATGACTCCATTTCTCGACTCAGGATTCGTGACGTGGCTGTACGATTCCTTGTGACCATGAGGATAAGATGTCTGTCTTCTCTGCTGTTAGTGATGGGGGTCGCTGAGATCCTGCATGACGTTCCGTATGATTGTCCTGAACCCATCGATTCCATATTCTGCTAACTGTCATGGGGTATTGACCGACGCGAACAGCAATATTGCGGTACGATAAACCGCAATCCCGGTAGGCTATAATCCTTCCTCGATCAAAGTTAGACACGTGCTGATAGGCATTTCTTCTTCTTACAAGAGGCATTACAACAACTTTCTTTGCCGAAAACAACGTTGAAACGGAAATTGAGTATGAGGAAACTGCTGTCAAATCTCTGGTTTTATACACATTGTAATGTCGCTACTGTCGCTTGCTTCGTATGAATGCGCTGAAAATCTAATCATTTGCATATCACAGCAAGTTCTACCTGTCATGCAAATTTCACGTTTGTGGTGTGGCACTTTCCTGGTGTAGCAATTTTAATGGCCAGTAGTGTATCTTCCTCTTTTTAACGCATATTTCAATCTGAAAAACAATTTACTTTGCATAGGTGATTAAGTGAGACTTTTTGAAAATTAGCGAAATTCGTGTGTTAATGAGGTAAGAGTTCTACTTTGGAACCACTGCATGGCAGGCAGTTGTCAATATCAATAAATCATGTATGACAATCGTATGCGTTCATCGCAATAGCTAGACAAAGATGAACCAAAAAACACTCCCACCAGAAGAAGCTGATTGTCATTGTTTCGTGGTTTGGCTCATGTGTCATCCCCCACAACTTTACGGAACCGGACCAGTCCATCACGGTGGATGTCTACTGTTATCAATAGACGAAATGATGAGAAATCTTGTGATTAAATAGCCAAATTTAATTAATCAGATGACTCCAATTCTCCTGCATGACAACGCTCGACTACATGCCACACCAATGACCGTGTCAAAGGTACAAGAGTTGAAGTTGGAAACTCTTCGTCATCCATCGTACTCCTCAGACTTTGAACCCACTGACTCTCATTTCTTTGAGGATTTATGCAGCTTTTTATCTGGAAAAATTCAATGCCACACAGTCTATCAAAAAGGTACGTGTTTATAATATCAACAACAATATAAAATTTCTTAACTTTGGTTTTAAAAATTAAAATAATTTAAGCATTAATAGTGAATGTTATTACCCTATATTGGGAATCATTATTGTATTTCGTGTAGGCTTAGTAACATTATGCAACTTGATGTTGCTTTGATGTTTAAAGTAGTGAATTAGATTATATAGTATTTCTGGCCATATGTTTTTGTAAATATGTTTTAGTGATCACACATATTCTTTTTTAACCTCCATTTTGGGGAAGAATCATGTCCGATCAATAAATGTTCCAAAATGTCCCCCATATGCATATAGGATTAAATATGGAATACAGCAATATTTATACCATTCACAGAATATAATTTCTTTTTTAAAACGTTAGTGAATGAAACAAATAGTGGGAAGAATCGTAAAATTTTTAATATAAGGCCTATCGAAAAGTTCTGTTTGTTTTCGGAATAAATGAAAACACAAATTTTTCTTTTATTCCGATTTCAATAAACTTTTTTTAAAAATATAATTACCACTGTTATTAATGACTACTTGCCAGCGTGAGGGTAGTGTATGTATCCCATGTTTGAGAAATGTTTCACCTTGTAATATGCGAAAAATCGAACTAGTCATTCTTTGATATCTACTTCATTTGAAATTTTTGTCATTCAAAAAAATTTTGTAAGAACAAAAGCAAGAGGTTGTCAGAGGAATAATGTGCACGAGTATTCCTAGTATTTCCCAGATTAGTTCAACAAATTTTAGCGAACTGTGTTCTCGTCCTATTTCTAGGTCTGATCTCTTTAAATTACGGAGCTTCCCGTTAAGATCAGCAAAGTGAAGCATCATTTGTTGCGGATAGTGTTTGGGAGCACACTCTCCGCCACTAGGTTGCTGGAGCTCCATGCGTCGGGGACGTGTCCATGTTCATCTGTGACTTCCAAAATCCTAGGCACGTTCAATATGTCCTAGTCTCAATGTCCTCTAAGTTAAATGACACCTCTGGGGTGGTAAGCCAAGTATTAGGAATCTTCTGCTTCAAAGTTACTCAGAGCTGGGTAGAGGGAAGGGTGCCGGAGCAGCAACAACAATATCAAAAGTCCTTCTGCCGGCGTAATGTGAATGTCGAGATAAGGTGGTCAACTCATGTGTGATGTCGTCTCCTGACTGTTGTTCAAAATGACGAGACGCTTGCTGATAGGCGAGTATTCTAAACCCAATAACATTAAAGTACAATCTGGGGATCACTTTCCCCACTATGTATGTCTTTAAGTAACCCAGTTGCTGGCAATCCCTTTTCGAATTGAGTTTTACTTTCGGTTTTAAAAATTCATAGTGTATTTTATCCTCAAATGTCCCGTTATACATACAGTATTTTCTCAAGCAGAGTCAAATGTGTTTTTGAAGTGAAATGATTATGTTTTAATGGTTCGCAATATTCCCTTTTCCTTATGTTTTTTTCATAGGTAATCCACTTTTCATACCCAGTTCTAGAAGGGTTCGATTTTGATACGAGCAAGCAGAAATTTACATATGATGATTCGATCATTCAAATTCTTCTAACTTATGTGACACCCATCCAATATTTATTCACCGATCATATCTAAAGAATAGGGTCCAAAATGATTTTTCTGAGCTGAATTATGCTTTTCTAAGATCTCCGATTTTACCTGAAAAGGAACTTACTCTAATATGGTTTCAAAAACATCGTCGTTCATGAAAGATAGCTTCCCAGAATATGGTTATTAGAAAGGTCAAAATCACCTGGTTCAAATTTTTCGAAAAATCTACTGCATGTTCTATCAGAAACAGTATCTTCACCAAACACTTTCAATAAATTTCTTCCTTGTTAAATTTCGTATAAAATACTGTGGCGTCATTGAACTTTATCAGAGGTCAAGGGGACATTATCGCTTCACACTTAAGACTAACCTGAATAAACATTTTTTTTGGTTATTTTGCTACGTCAATACATACTCATTATGAGAAAGCAATAGAGAGTTAAATATGCTCCAAATAAACACGTTCTTACCTGTCGAAAATCATAAAAACGGGCAGTTTCATTTCGCAAGCAATTTTTAATAACTCACAAAAATAATGCCCAATCCTTAAAAAATATAAAAATTTTGATTTTTTTTTCGTTTGAATGCTATATTTAATGCTTGCTATCAATACAAAAACGTATATATAGCTCATAAAAATTTATAGTATTATTTGTGCTCAGAGTATTCGTAAAATCATGCAAAATGACTTCAGATGGTTAAAAATTAGCACCTTAAAAATTTACTGTACGGCAAGAGTGCATAATATTTTACATAAAAAGAAATTTCCCTATTTTGATTTTTATCTTAAAAATTTACTTCGTAAGAAACTGAATTCATAAATTTTGAAGAAATTTTAATCTTTGTGATAAAATATCGGAAATATATTGCTTAGTATTAAAACTGCATTTTATTTAATGAATAATTAAAGGACTTAACACTAAAAATTTCAAATATTGTTGAACTCTGAAATTTAAATGTCTCAGATGTCTACGGTTTTTAATAGATAAATTCATTAAATTATTAGAAACAAAATTAATAAAACTTTTTTATTCATAGTTTATTAGTTTAATAGAATATTTTATAAAATATGTTATTTTTAAAAATTTTATTTAAGAAATTAAATAATTTTACCGACTAAATGCAAATTAATTTAAATCGCAATTAATTATCTTATTATAGTTTTCACTACATAGAAAAATACTGTGTGTGAATGTAAAGAGCAATTAAACATAATTCAAATAGGATTTTTTTCTTTGTCTTTTTGTTCAAATTAGTTTTGATTGGCCTCAGCATTCATAGAATCTTTAACAGAATTTAATAAACTTAATAAGAGAGCCCCGTAATGTATGACGTGCTGTATTAAAATCTCAGTGTTCAGCTCATTGCTTTTACTGACTCATGCAAAGAAGTCCCAACATTAGTCAGATTGATCAAATGCAAATCAAATGACACTTGGTGACGTGTGGCAATCAAATGAAGCAGATAAAATTACTCTTTAAATCATTTTTGTTCAATTCCATATCATCGGTGCAAGTCATCAAATTTCCAAATTTTGTAAAAGGCAAATAAGTTTAGAAATTCTCAATTTTTAAACCTATTTACCTTTTATAAAATTTTTAAATAATGCTAAAAAGATATTCATCTGTAAAATTTGTTAGTTCACCCCAACAATTTTGTATTGTGTGAAAAGTAAATACCTCCCACTGGATTTTAAGCTGATGGAAATATTAACTAGCCATAGAAATTTTAGAAGTTATTGATCTCATTTTAATATTTTGTATAGTAGACTTAGTGCTTGTGATGACAAAGTGGAATATGTTGAGCACGTTTTGCTGCGTTATTAGTTCCATTCAAGTGTCAGAATGGCTTAACTCGAACTAAAGCAGTAGGGGCGTAGCGACGGGGGGGAGCAACCATACCCCGGGCGCAGCTTGCAGAAGGGCGCCAAATCATTTCAAAGCTAAACAAAATTTTTCAGGAAATTTCAATCTTAGTTTTATCATAATATCAATTTAAATCGGGGAAATAAACTTTGCATTTTATATTTATTGTTATGTCCAGGGAGAAATAAACAAAAAGAGTTCCAGGGAGGAATCAAATTTGAAAAAGAGAAGCGGTTGTTGAAGAAAAATGAGAAAGAGCTACACAGGAGTGCCATAAACAAAACATTTCCTCTTATATTTCTTTATTAATAATTATTTTGCATGCTTTAGTTCCTTCTAAGAATTGTGTTCTTTTAACCATGCTTTCAATTTTCATTTCTTAATTAGCTAGATTATCGGTTTTCATTCTTTTAATCCTTTCCTTGTTAAGTTTCATATTTTGCTCAAAGTTTGTGTGATACTATTGTTTTCTATTACAAATCTTGTAAATGTGTAAATAATGAAATTATCTCAAATTTTTTTCATATAAAATTTCTGAAATATTAGATTGGTCAGTTTCATTTTAATGCATAGTAGATGTTCTCATTTTAGTATAAAGTTATTTACCAAACTATTTGTGTTACTATAAAGGGAAATTTTTGGATCTATTAACTCAGGGAGATTACAGAAGAGTAAGCTCATGTGAAAGACACCTATTTAATTTTGTGAATACGCCAAGATTCACAGTGCCCTTTATGACTCCTAATTGTTATACAAGTTATCTAAGTCAAGTTATTTACTAAAAAATATCACAACAAATATTAACAAAACAAATAAGTTTGTTTTACTCAATATAAAAAAAGTTCAATGAATATTATTTGCTCTGGACCCTTCTGGATGTTACAATTATTCAAAAATTAACGGTTTTTTTGTCGAAATTTCAGAGCTTTGAAATATTATTTGACTTGCTATTTTTAATTTCTCATAACGATAAAATTATTTTAGTTAAAAAGTAGTAATTCATTAATATTTTTGATATATTAGTAGATTTTACTTAAGTTATCAAGAAGGGAGCCAGTCCCAAGAGATTTGAAAGATTAGATTATATTGTAATTCCCGGAACAATGGCATAGAGTCTATTCCGGGAAATAGCCATATTGAGTGATAGTTGATTAATATTGTAATTCAAATCTCTTCTCACTCCGACATACACCTCTACGTTGGTGGCTCCTAGTAACACCAATAACATCGGTGGCTAACGTAGGCGGAGGGGACACTGCTTTTGTTCAAATTTTTCCTATAATTTGTTAAAATTTATTTTGGTAGCGTGTGTCAAATTTTCTTGACTTATTTTTGTTCAAGTTAATTTTGTCAGGTAGGCTAAGGCTTAGCACAAGACACCATCATGACGGAAGTACCGTTGAACCAAGGCGGAGATGCCACAGTTTTAAGTTTGGACTTAAACGAAAGACTCAATGCTATTTTTGATCTCGAAAAAGATCTTCAGACTATAATAGCTAACAGTAAGATATCATTGACATCTCAAGCAAAAATACGAGATGGAGTGAGCGATCTGATGAAGATAGTTATGAATCAAATGCAAGAGATTTCTTACTTAAAAGCACAGATAAAGACAACTAAGTCATATGCAGAGGTAGTTCAGAAGGTAACAGGAATTGAACATAACTTGCAAACACAATTAAAGATCAAGGAAACTAGAGATAGGTCTCGACAGAGGAAAAATAACATATTAATAGTTTATCCCAATCAAGAAGGGAACACCTCTGAAGATACCAGGAATTTAGTTAAGAGACTTATAGATCCATCAAAAGTGAAAGTAAATAAAACTATATCTATTAGAAAGGGAGGTATAATAATAGAAACGAATACAGTTGAGGACATAGATATAATACTGGAAGAAATTAAAAATCAAGACAAAGATAATGAGTTGGTGGCTACAAAACCAAACAAGAGAAAACCAAGAATTATGATATACGATGTAGACAAGGAAATAGATAAAGAAGAAATAGTAAATAAACTTTGGCAACAAAACGATTTAGATGAAGATTTCGGCCTGGAAGCCTTATATAAATTTAGCGGAAAATACGGAAACAATTGGATATTGAGTGTAGAGAGCAAAGATTATTCAAAAATTAAAGATAAAAAGAGATTATATCTAGGATGGACTGCGGTTAGATTCAGAGAGTATATAAGAGCAGTACAGTGCTACAAATGTTTAAAATATGGACACTTTGCTGAAGTTTGTCAAAATGAGGAAAGATGTGGAAACTGTGGAAACAGACACAAAGAAGAGAAGTGTAACAATGAAACTAAATGTTGCAACTGTATCGACCACAATGAAAGATTTAATACTAAATATAAAACAGATCATAGAGCAAGAGATAAAAAATGTCCAATTTATGACAAAGAAATAAACAATATAATTTCAAAAATAGACTATGGGTTATAAAAATATTGAGCAAAAATTAAAGTTCATACATATTAATCTGAATCACTGCCATGCAGCCAACTTATCTATAGCCCAAGAAATAATTATGAATGACATTGATATAATATCTATAAATGACCCTTATGTCTTCAACAATAAAATCATAAATTTTCCGATTCAATATCAAATAATTGCAGATTCACAACCCAAGGCAGCCATAATTATGAGAAAGGGAATAAATGGTATACACATTTTAAAAGAAAAGGAAGCTGTTATTGTAAAGTTAGAAATAGAAGACTTAAAGATATATGTCTGCTCAGTTTACATACCACCTTCGAGAGATATAGAACAAGTTCTTAACCAAATTGAACCAATAATAGTTGCTAATAAAAACGAAAAATGGCTCATATTCGGTGACTTCAATGCGAAGTCATCGATATGGGGACCAAGAAACACAGATACAAGGGGACAAATGGTTATATATTTTATTTTCAAGCATGACTTAATAATTGAAAATAATCCAAACAGCAAGCCAACTTACAATAGTACATTAGGATCAAGCTGGATAGATCTTTTGATAACTAAAAACTTAAACAAAGAGACGATAACAGATTGGAATATCAAGGACGATTTCATAGCAAGCGATCATAATATCATGGAGTGTAATCTGCAATTAAATATTAGTAAAAGATATACAGAACCAAGACTGAATTTTAAAACAGTTGATCAGTTAAAATTTAAACAAAAATTAGCAACTCTAATAGAAGAAATTAATGATGAAATCATAGAAAAAATGGAAACAAACGAATTAGTAGACCTCATTGAAAAGAGTTTACATAGG
This sequence comes from Latrodectus hesperus, assembly GCA_037975125.1. Taxonomy (NCBI): domain Eukaryota; kingdom Metazoa; phylum Arthropoda; class Arachnida; order Araneae; family Theridiidae; genus Latrodectus; species Latrodectus hesperus. The sequence goes on along the minus strand of CM075860.1, from coordinate 14,966,475 downwards.
ACTTGTTTAGAAAATAAAAAGAAATCTAATAATCAATTAAGAAATACAAATTACTGGTGGACAAAACAATTAACTACACAAAGATCAAAAATCAGAGCATTAAGAAGAAGATACCAAAAAGAATTAAACACAGATAACAGAATGGAATTTAAGAAGACATATAAAAAAGAAGCTGCAATCTATAAGAAAAACATAGTTCATACAAAACAAAAAGCATTTAAAGATTATTTAAGCTCAATTACAAATGAAGGTGCATTTGGAAATTACTATAGATCTATCAAACAAGAAAGTCCCAGAAATAATTTATCTAGTATGATTGTGAAAGAAGATGGAAATTTTACCACAAATTTGATGGAAGCAACAAACGAAATTTTAAAGTATAACTTCCCTTATGAAGATCAAATACAAGTTGAAGAGAGCTATGTAAACCTGGAAGATAAGAATATCACTGATTACGAAATTGAAGAAGCTATCAATGATATGAAATTGGGAAAAGCTCCTGGTTTTAACAATATTGAACTTGAAATCTATAAAGAAATATTTTATACGTATAAAGAATGGTTCACAAAAATATTAAACAAATGTTGGAGGAACTATACCTTTCCAAAGACGTGGAAAACTGCTAAAGTAGTACTAATACCAAAAGAAGGCAAAGATTTAACAATGGCAGATTCATATAGACCAATTTGCCTATTACCAATTTTTGGGAAAATTTTACATAAAATAATCTTAAATAGACTAATTTATACATTGAACCAGGAAAACTTTATAAGTAGTAAACAGTTTGGATTTACTCGTGGAAAAGGTACTAACGATGCAATATACGAAATAGTCAAACAAATAAATGAAAATAAGAAAAATAAACAATATACCTGTATTATCTCATTGGACATTAAGAACGCCTTCAACTCAGTAAGAATAGTTAATATCTTGGAAATTTTGAATAAATGTAAATTAAATAAGAATTTATTTAAGATAATCAAATCGTTCTTAACTGACAGAACCTACTTGGACTACGACAAAAGAGAAAAAGAATATAATATAGGGGTACCACAGGGTTCCTCTTTAGATCCAATCCTTTGGAACTTGATTGTAAACGAATTACTAATAGAGAATATAAACGATAATGTTTATCTACAAGCCTATGCAGACGACATAATAATATTACTAAGGGATAAGACCTATTATAGATTTACTAGCCTATCATGTGAACCATTGAAAATAATAGAAGAATGGATTATCAAAAATAAATTACAACTAAGCATTAATAAAAGTAGCTACTCAATATTCACCATTAAAAAAGATATCACAAGAAGACCAAAAATACAGATTATGGAAAAGAATATCAAATATACATCTAACATTAAATATCTTGGAGTTATCATGGATACCAAATTAAGCTGGGCAGATCACTTAAACAACCTACAGGAGAAAGTATATAAGTTCATGAATAAAATCCATAGAATTTCCAGAATAACTTGGGGCATAAAACCCGAAGTCACTAAGACAATTTACAAAGCAGTCATAGAAAAAATGATTCTATATGCAGCTCCTATATGGTACAAGAACACAGTTAAAATAAATAACAAATTAAATCAGATACAAAGAATACCATTGTTGAAAATATCTAAATCTTATAAAACCGTTTCAACGGAAGCACTTCAAGTATTAACGGGTTGCCCACCCATTGATTTATTGGCCCATATTGAAAAACAAAAGTATCTAATATTAAACCAAGGCATTAAAGTCAGAATAGGTAACATAGATTTTGATAAGAACAATACTTGGCAGAGACAGAAATTATATACCCATCCTCCATGGGACAAGAAAGATATTAGTTGGCTACGAACTATAAGTACTCAACATCATTTTGCATTTACCGATGGGTCAAAAATAAACAATAAAGTAGGAGCAGCTATAATAATTGTCTACAATAATAAAATAGAAGATATTAAAAGGATAAGACTCAATGACCAGGCTACGGTCTATGAGGCAGAGGCTATAGCAATAGTGAAAACCCTGGAATACATAATTAGTAAAAATATCAATAGTTGCAATATACATACAGATTCCAGATCCGTCTTAGAAACCTTAAAACGCTATAAACAAGGCAACAAAACAATAGACAGTATATTAAGTCTCATACATCAAAACGATAAGAGATTTATATTCCACTGGGTCAAAGCCCACCAAGGAATTGAACTTAATGAACTAGAAGACTTGAACGCAAAACAAGCCACCAATGAACCAAATATATCACACATTGCACCATATTCGAAACAACAAGTAAAAACAATAGCCAACAAACATATACTGAGTCTTTGGCAGGACAGATGGCAAATATCAACTAAAACTAGAAGATTACATGAAATTTATCCAGAAGTAACAATAAAGAGACTTTCAGCTGATTTTTTACTTAATCAAGTCAAGACAGGACATGGGGCATTTGGTTCATACCAGAACAGATTTTTTAATAAGACTGAAATTTGTAAATACGATAACAAAATACAAGATGTTGAACACATTATTTATGATTGCACAAAATTTAAAGAAATAAGAAACAAAACCTTCTCTAAAAACTTTGAAGTACTAAAAATAAAGCAATTATTAAACAGCATTAAAACCAGAAAAGGAATCGTTGAAATGATGTACATATTATTTATCGACTCATTACCATGTACATATTAAATGTTAACTTCAGGCATCTCATAAGTTTGTAAATAAGTTCAGGCCTATTTATGTTAATTTTAAGTTATTAATTTATTAAACAAGTTGTTTAATTATTGTCTACCTTTTGTTAGATTTTAAGTTTTGAATTATAATAAAGGCAAGTTGCCCATTCTTCCGTCAGAGCGAGTCTGGGTGGACCGCAGGGTGGCGGTTGCCGGTCTGCGTGTGGGCCCAGACCGTATCATGATGTTATGGACTTTTTGGACTGCGCCGATGTTGTTGCAGTCTTGGATTGGAAGCCGGTGTACCGGCTCCCGATCGGCCATGGGCCAAGTGCTCTCCTGGCGGATTGCTGTCCGCGACCAGTCATTTTCGCTGCCGTATACCTTAGGGTGGGTCGGCCATAACATCTAGCGTTAAGTTATCAAGAAGCGATATAGAAAGATCAGTTTCGGTAGTTATTGAGATTTAGTGAAATTGTATTATTCATTGTCCCAAAATAAAAATAAAACCCTTGTGTATTTTTTATCTCAAGCTTTGTAACCTTTCAGTATAGTGTCGCGTTACACTCGTGAGAAAATTCCTGATGAAATGTGTTTCATATTAGAAGTTCCCTTTATCCAAAATATTGTGTCGGGCACCAAACTGACCTTAAAAGAAAGGAGGGAATTTTTCTCATGAAATAGCACTACAGTATGTCGCGTAGGGAATTCTCATCCTGGGATGGAAATGGAGTGGATCGAGAACTAATTATCTCCAAATTCTAGGAAACCACATAAACTTTCTTTTTCATTGTTCACACGGTTAGCATTTCGTTTCTTCCGCAGCATCGCTTCATCGGAAACAAATATGTTAACATTTGAAAATGTGGAGTTTTGACTTTTAAAATATTATTGCCGTAAGTTGTATTTTCTGTCTACTATGTATTCTTTCAATTTGATTATTTATTTCATATTTTGACTGGTATAAATATTAACTAACATAATGCTTGGAGTATTTTAAAAATTAAATATTAAATTACTAATTAGTTAAAACTATTCATTTAAAAGAAATTTATTTAATGTTTAAATATTTTAGTTTGGGGAAATAATTTTTATTTGACTCTTAATTTTGTTGGCTTTACATTAGCACCTTATCTTAAAAAATTCTTTTTTCAAATGGTAGAAGTTAAAAAAATCTATGAATGTTTTTTCTCTTTTTAAATGTTTATACCTTTTAAATGATTTTTTTCATTTCTCTTTGCTTAAACGTACAGAATATTCTTCTTTATTAGCGTAACAACCTATAACAGGTTTTAGCCGCCATAACAGCACGCCTTAAGTATAATAATATATTTCTTAATTAATTAATAATTAATTAATAATTAATTAATAATTTATATAAAAACAAACCTTTTAACTTGAAAAATTCGTTCAAAAAATTTATAAAGAAATCGCACACATTTCTCATTCTACATTGTAAAATTTTAAAAATAAAGACCGCCTTTAAATAATATAAATTTACGGAAAGAAAAAAACTTCATGCCATTGCATGAACAGCACTTCCAAAATGATTCTTAATAGAAATAATTTTGATTTTAATAAAAATTAGCCCTTATTGGAATAATAAATGTATTTTAATATCTTAAGAAACAGTTTTATTAAATGCCTTAAAAATAAAAAAATTTCACAACTATGATAATTGATTGAGAAAATTTCTTTAGATAAAATTAGGCGATATAACAGTCAAAATAAATTTTGTATCTCCGTACTTGTAATTCTTGATAATAATTTGAATCGATTAAAAACTTGAAAGAACAATATAGAGTTCATCAGTTTTGAGAGAAAATTATTTTCAATAATAGATCGTATTGTTTGGTTGAAAATTTCTGATTATATTAAATATTGATAATTTTACTTGAATTTATATGTGTTTTAATTGTTGATTTAAGAAATTTGCAAAATATTTTTGTTGGCTGAATTAGCGTTCCATTGCTCGTCAGTTATTTGCATTGATTATGCTTTGGCATTATTTAGTTATGTAAACTGAAATCAGATGAAGGTTTATTAACAAAGATCTTCTAATTTTGAAATCAGAAAAATTGGTTCTATCGTACAAAAAAGAAATATTATAAGCGATCAATATTACTCTTTGTAGTTTAAATTTTTTACAATAAAAATAATTTTGGTTTACATTAATAGTCCAAATGATATAATTTAAAAAGCTATTTTAAATGCGAAGTTTCACTTAAAGTTGTTTTCCACTGCAATTTTTTTGAAATAAAAAAATGAAATAAAATTGTTTGTTTAATCTGTGGAATGAAATGCTTAAAAAGATATTGTGAAAAATCAGGTGAGTTGATCCTAAATTTGGGGTGTGAAATCTTACCCAATTATTATTTTGCAATAAATAGCTAAAGTTTGTGAAATTAGTAATATTAAAGAATTTTTGAAAATTTGTTAGGATAAGTTATAGCACACGTTCAACATTTAATGATCAACAATTTGTAGAATTTTTCATAAATAAGATAATGCACAATTAATAGGGAATAAAAACGTTTAATTGCTTCAATCAGTTAACAAGCTAGAAAAATGCATTAATTTTTTTTTAAGAAATTGTTATGGAAATGTTAAATCATTAAAATTATTTTCTGATAAGTTAAAAATTAATTGATAAATAAATATCCTGACTTCAAAACTGCAATATCCAAATCAAGGCCTACAGTGCCCATACATGTTTTCCTGATGGGCACTGTAGGCCTTGATCTGGCCCTGGGGTGCGTAGCATATGTCCCGGATAGGTCAATATCTCCTATAGTCACTGTAGGAGGTGTTGGCCCCACTCTTTCGGACGGAAGACCGATGCGCTATCCACTAGGCTACAATGGCCCGTACCTGGAAGTGAACTCATAAAATTATATCTTTCAATTTTTTATTCTCGATATTCAGTCTGTTATTCAATTCCCACGCAAGTTAATGAATTAAACCAGTGCTTTTCGTTTTTTACTATTCACCCGCTTTTGTTTATAATCGCATGTATGTTCCTCAACATATTTTCATATTGTTGGAATATTGGCTGGACAGAGCATGAATTCTCATGTCTTCTTAACTTTACTCTTTTGGTTTCATAATCATGATTTTCGTCTTCTATGTTCTAAGTGGATAGCTATGATTCTGATTTCTTATTATAGTGCAGCAATGTTTTTGACAAGTAAAATATTTTAAGAAATTGAATTGCAAATCCAATAAATTGGGCCTTACATAATTTTATTGTCCTACAATTTACAGATGGAATAAACAGTTGAACTATGTTCATGGTAGGATTATAAATTAGTTAAGCTGATTTTCCATTTAGGCAAAAATTTTCATTATCCTCATATATATCTACAAAAAATCAAGGAAAGATGTTGTTAGAAAATTATAAAAAAGCCAAATATTTTAAATTTTATGTTTAAAAAAATTACAACCATCTAAACAATATATATATATATATATATATGTATACATAAATGCAAAGTTAGATATAGAACTAAAAGCACAAGAATATATATAAAATATTTAAGTTTAGCAATAATATTCTCCATTTGGCATTGTTCTTTGTATTTTGTTTCATTATATTCATTGTATTTTATAAAATATACTATTAACTATATATATATATATATATATATATATATATATATATATATATATATATATATATATATATATATATATATATATATATACGTAAACATAATTTTTGCCATAATTATTTTAACAATAAATACATTTTAAACATTCAACAATTAAATAAAATGTTTAATTCTACTGTATATATATTTTTAAAATAAGTTTAGAATTTTTTGTTTGATAGCTTTAATTTTTTCTTAGGACTAAAAGATGACAAATGTTTTGGTACCTAAATAAGCGAAAAAAATTTCACCTGCACTTCTGTTTTCTTCACATTTCTTTTCAAAATCATCAGAAAGTGTTTCTTCAGAAGAAATTTTAGGACCTTCTTGTTCACAAATACGTCGTCTTTTGAAAGCTGAATCAGTTTTTCTTATTAATTTAAGTTGTTATGGAAACTCAACTACAATCATATAACAGTTTATAATAACAAAAAAAATAATTAGAGTGCTAAAAAATATTTTCGTAAATATTAAACAGATTAACCAAATATATTTTTTAGTTTTAATAAATAAATGAAATAACATAATATAAATACGATAATATATGCTTAAAATTTTTTTCGTTCAAGACATTACAGAATAATAATTAAATATTGATAGTACATAAAATTTTAGAATTATATGCTTCCAAATAATAAGTTTTTCTTCGTTAACAAATAATTTAAAATTAATAACTCATGCATTTTTTCCACGGTATCATTTCACTCATTATTTTAAAATGTGTAAAATTGTGTCTCTGATTGTGGTTTCACAGCAAAATAAGATGCCCCTTATTTTGTTAAGTGTTTCTTTTATAGGAAGTTTTCCTTAAGATAATTAACTCGTGTAGCGTGCCGAGGCGGCAAGGAAATTGAAGAAAATTTCAATTTAATTTAATTTAATTTATTGATGAGGATAAATTTTATATATACATAATTTTTACTGTTTACATAAATTTTAATACAGCTTTCAACTTAATAAACATGACAATGCCATTGGCGGACGCAACAAGCGCACAGTGCGTTGTCTCTCTTAGAAGACTCTCCAAACTCCAGAAAAAGAAAAGTAAACAATATAATCGGAAGGACGGCAGAATCTAGCGCCCATGTGCTATGCTAATCCTCGCCTTATAGCTCGTTACACTCGATTGGTATTAATAGCATGATTATGTGATTGTATTTTATGAGTTTGTTCTAATTCATGTAATTTTATTTTATTTTAATGAATGAAATGGATAACCTTTGCAAAAAAATTTTGAAAAATATTTTAGTAAGGTGTTGAACTGTATTTATTACTACGCTAAACGTGAAAATACAATAACATAAAGTTAAAAAATATATAAAAAAATTAAATCGTCCTGGCCGATAAAAACTAACCATAAAGTTTTATGTTTTCCATTTTAACTTTTCTTCTGTCCTATTGTCAACGTGCTTAAGTTTGGAAGCAATATCGCTAAAGATTTGAAAATTTGAAAACTAATTATTTAGAACAGCAGGTAATTTTTCATGATTTTGAAAACTTTCACAAACGGAAAAAACTATAATTAAAAAATACTTCCGCATTGCTGGTAAAAAATCATGAATGGTTTTTCTCATCGTCGATAGCATTCATATATTCGATGGTGAATTCCGCATTGTTTGCTGCCGCTTGAAAAGAGGGATGTGAAAGCAGACAGAAAATTCATCGGTAAGTCGGATTTAAGACGACGTGATGTAGATGAAACTTTATCTGACGTCATTGATATTTTAAACCAATGAGAATTGCAATAAAGTGGCTTACTCATGATCTCAACTAGAACGGAAGAAGCAACCACTTTTCTGACGTCATTGATATTTTAAACCCATGAGAATTGCAATAAAGTGGCTTACTCATGATCTCAACTAGAACGGAAGAAGCAACCACTTTTCTGACGTCATTGATATTTTAAACCCATGAGAATTGCAATAAAGTGGCTTACTCATGATCTCAACTAGAAAGAAAGAATCAACCACTTTTCTGACGTCATTGATATTTTAAACCAATGAGAATTGCAATAAAGTGTCTTACTCATGATCTCAACTAGAACGGAAGAAGCAACCACTTTTCTGATGTCATTGATATTTTAAACCAATGAGAATTGCAATAAAGTAGCTTACTCATGATCTCAACTAGAACGAAAGAAGCAACCACTTTTCTGACGTCATTGATATTTTAAACCAATGAGAATTGCAATAAAGTGGCTTACTCATGATCTCAACTAGAACGAAAGAAGCAACCACTTTTCTGACGTCATTGATATTTTAAACCGATGAGAATTGCAATAAAGTGGCTTACTCATGATCTCAACTAGAAAGAAAGAATCAACCACTTTTCTGACGTCATTGATATTTTAAACCAATGAGAATTGCAATAAAGTGTCTTACTCATGATCTCAACTAGAACGGAAGAAGCAACCACTTTTCTGATGTCATTGATATTTTAAACCGATGAGAATTGCAATAAAGTAGCTTACTCATGATCTCAACTAGAACGAAAGAAGCAACCACTTTTCTGACATCATTGATATTTTAAACCAATGAGAATTGCAATAAAGTGGCTTACTCATGATCTCAACTAGAACGAAAGAAGCAACCACTTTTCTGACGTCATTGATATTTTAAACCGATGAGAATTGCAATAAAGTGGCTTACTCATGATCTCAACTAGAAAGAAAGAATCAACCACTTTTCTGACGTCATTGATATTTTAAACCAATGAGAATTGCAATAAAGTGTCTTACTCATGATCTCAACTAGAACGGAAGAAGCAACCACTTTTCTGATGTCATTGATATTTTAAACCAATGAGAATTGCAATAAAGTAGCTTACTCATGATCTCAACTAGAACGAAAGAAGCAACCACTTTTCTGACGTCATTGATATTTTAAACCAATGAGAATTGCAATAAAGTGCCTTACTCATGATCTCAACTAGAACGAAAGAAGCAACCACTTTATGGTTAAAAAAAGTTGTTTTTGAGAGGTAAAAGAGTCTATTTTGTGTTGAAGAACATTTGGTTTGTCGCTTTACTATCGTTTTTTGCTCACTGCTTTAATCGAATGGGTTTATTTTAGTTTGCTGACGCTGCATAATCTGCACAAAAGAGCTAACTGGACTGATATCTATATTGTAAAGATTACTCTGAACTACTACAACATTAACTCCCAAGGATGGAGTCAAACTCATGAGCTGTTGAAACGAAGGCATCATTCATTTGCCAGCTCAGTTATTTCAAACTGGATTCATAGTTCAATGTAATTTTCGAAATATTTCAAACATCCATATGAGAAGTCCCAATCAATCACACAAACGTTGAAAATGGGATAATACTCTAAAAATGCTTTCAGGAAGTGAATGAAAGATTGAATTCCTGTGACAGTATATTAGACTAATGGAATGGATCTGTGAATTGAATAACATGTCGATGTAGTATTATACTGACTGTGCCCTTCGATTACCATTGTATCAATAATTTTTCTTTTGGCAAGATGTTGGATTTGGAATAAATTCACTACCAAAGTGAAGACAATCGTACGTTAAGTTAAAGAATTTAATTTAATAAATATTCTTGAAGTAGAGCTCAAGGACAGAGAGACTAAAACATTCTCTCTTAATGCGTTTAATTTTAATTAAAATGCATTAGTATTTATGAAATATTAATTTTATGAATAAAACAGAATTTCAAAGCTATGATTTTCCTTTCGCAATTTTGTAAACACCCACTCACCCAACTAACCGACCAACCACACACACACAAGAATCAAAATTTAAATTTTCGCACATCTTAAAACTATCAACAACACACATACACACATATATGAAAAAACAGGAACAATAGCGCGCTCTCTATTCATTAATCGTTAATATAAAAAAATTCCTTATTTCATTTAGAAACAAGCAGGATATTAAACAAAGCAAATAAATACCAAATATTAAATTGAAAATTGAATATATAATGTTGAATTGAAACAACACACAAACACACACACAGCCAATTTAATTAATAAATTTACTCGAGAATTTAAAAAAAATTGATACATAAAATAAAATCGTTTTGACTGATTTGTATGCCTAATACAGTAATTCAATTAAGTATAAAACTGTCATGAATTCAATGCAATCTTTTAGCACGTCAAGTTGTCTTATATCTGTCAATTGCTTGGTAACAGATTTCAAATTACATTTTTACATTACAGAAAATTACGTTTTTACCTTAAATTTATTTTGAAAATGTAATTTTGAAAGTTTGTGAAACTTGAAATTACATGGAACTCTGAAATATAATAATGTTAAAAGTGCATGAAGAATTAAAAATGTTGCTTATTGAGCATACTAGCAAATATTACTTGGAAATAAAATACAAAAAAGCAAAACATGTAAACAAACAAACAAAAAAAATAGGGAAACATTGCGCAAATGTTGCATACGATCCAACTAAGAAATCAATAACTTTTTATGTATGAAAATAATCTTTGTGTTTCATTTCATTATTGGTAGAACTCACATGCATGTTAATTTTAAAAATCAATAAAGTACTTATTTTGGCATCATGCAAATGATGCTTGAAATATTACAGAAGTATTTTATTTATCAGTACTTACACATTCTGAAAAAAGCCAGCTGCAGATTGTTGGATAGAACTTAATACATTTTTATAACTAATACATTTTTATAAAACAGATTATATTTTTTATTATTTAAAATTACTTTTGTGTATGATCCCAAAATCCTTCTGTTTACGGAAACATAAATAAATGTTGCTATTTGCAAGTACTACAATTTTTGATAAAAGTATTTACAGTCGCATTCAACAAAACTTGTATGTTTCTAATCGATATAAAATCAGCAGATTGTAAATTGGGATTATTAGGATGCATACAACCAATATAGATAGTATTACATACTTTTAAAATAATTCTATAGCTAGAAACTTTTGCTTTTGTGTGAAGTTAAATGCCTTATGAACTGGCCTTGTAAATAGTTCTGACATTTTTCAAAAGTAGTTGATAACGTAAACCTAGATTGAAATCATTCAATCAGTTGACAAACTAATGCGGAAAACTTCAGTTCTTTTGTGATTTATAAAAGCACCTAAAACAGATCTTGAAGTTGATAATACATAAAAAAAGGAAATTTTAAGGAATTGTTTTATAATTTTTGACATTTTTATGTTATAATAATTTTTTAGTATTTTATTTTATTGGTCTGGAGCAGATATGGACAATCTACCAACACCAATCTGTTATTTAATCTTCTTTTACGACTATCTAGCATTTAATGATGAAAAATTCCGTGGAAAATAAAGTTATATATTGATATTATTCTATATGAATCAATGTCATTATAGAAGTTAAATGAATTTTTCAGTATTATATTGTCTCATACAAAATGGAATTAAATCTTATTATATCATATAAATATCATGATAAAGAGCAATGAAATATTATGTTGTATATATTTCAGGTTTTACTTTTTATTTCATAGCATAACCTTATATCTAAACAAAGAGCAGATTTTTCACAACCTTTAAATAAATTTTTATGTAATCATAGAATACTATTATTATAGAACAATTGATTCAATAAATTAGATTAATTCTACTGTAATGCATATTCAGTCATTTTTTTCAAAAAACCATATTCAACAATACATATTTCATGTTTACTCATGGAATTCGCTACTAAGTGAAGATTTACTATTATAACAGAAATGATTACTTATGCATATATGATAGAATAGCAACGAAATTGAATTAAAAATAATATGTGTGAAAATTTCTTCCTGCGAAATAAGAGAGAATTTTCTTTAGATCCAAATTTATGAATTCATCATCTTATAATTAGAGATCAATAAATGATCAAATCATAAAGCTCCAAAATAAATTATAATATTTTTTTAAAAAGTTAAAAACTGTTCGTATTGTTATGTAATGTATTTTTACAACATCTAATTTACGTTTGACTTCGTAAAAAGATATTTCAAGAATGTTCAGAGGAAATTATCCTTGCTCTATTTTATATAGAGTATTAATAACAGAGAGATGGCTAAATGTTTAGAAGGCATATAAGATGGATTGATACTTTTTTAACTTCCGGTAAAATTATTTTTTAACTTGATAAAAAGGTTGTGAGCATTTATATTGTCTAAGAGTTAGCGTTGACAGTTAAATAATTAGTACTGTAGTTTATGATTCGGAATATTTTATTGCAACACTAATGGGTTGTAAGCGACTTGTTGACTACAGTGCTGCTGTTTGTACGAAGGGATGGCCCCAGAAATTTTAATTCTTTTTAATAAAATTTCCCTAACCTTCATACATTTTTGTGTTTCTTTAGGTTCTCGAACGGGAGAGCAGCAATGTGAGATAGCATGTTGGTAAGTGAGAGATCCCTGACGACTCGGGCAATTTCATGAATTTAACTTCTTTCTCGAAAACTATGATGAATTCTCCAAGATCTTCTATCTTCGGATTGAATTTCGGCAACACAGAGCTGAAAGAACTAATATCCAGCTTCCGCTGTGGATTTCCCTCTCTTCAGGTACAACTTGGCGACAGACTTACCAAACTGTTTGTCGCTCAACAGTCATTTTTTGCACACGAGGGCTAATTAGACCGGGACCCACGGTTTAAAGTGTGGATTCCGAACCACTACAAACATCTATGCCCAAGGTGGGATTCGAACCCACGAACTGTTGAACTGAAGGCAAGAGCGCTAACCATTCGGCTGCTACAGCTCAGCAACAGACTTACCGAACGTTGGCATTCACGTTGAAACTGGAGTTGCTTCAGTTCAAATTTTTCTCAAATATTTCCTTCTCATCAGCCATTTCTTTAACTTTTTGCAAAATTTCAGATTCTCTGTGGATTTTTACGATGTTCGCTCATCATGAATTACGCGAAACATTTCTTTGACCACAGTTTATTCATAATTTAAGCCAATGAGATTTATTCATTGAACTATTTTTAAGTCATCGCCCACAGCCTGACTAGCTCAGTCGGTAGAGCCAAACACTTTTTAATGTCGGGGTCTTTGGTTCGAGACCATGTTGGGCGCCCATGTAAGACGTAAGAAACATGGAAGTTAGGACATCACAAAAAATTATCCTGCTCCTCCACTAAACATGAGTAAAACAGTTGCATTCAGTTTCCAAATATATAATAATTATTATAAGCAAAATGTTATATTAACGCTACAATCTCGATTTCCATTCTATTCTTATTGTACAGTTTTTAAGTTCACTCAACTCGCGGCGCTAATGCAATCTGTTATCTATATATTAGTTAATATAGAGACTTACTTCTGTTACACCCTTTACATATTTTTAACTGAATAGTGAAATATAAGTGAAATGTTTCTGATATCATTTAACTACATGGTTTTTTGGTATCCCTGAAGTCGTTTCTTATTACAAAACTGATTTCAAATAGTTCATCCTGCTTCTCCATCCGTTTTTTTCTAAAAAATTTTTTATTATAATTTATTTATTTAATTATATATATATATATATATATATATATATATATATATATATATATATATATATATATATATATATATATATATATATATATATATATATATATATATATATATATATATATATATAAAGGGTGTCCAGAAAAGGACTCCCTGATTTCAAAATTAAATATCTCGAAAACAAAGAACGATAGAGGAATGCAGTAAACAGTATATTTATAAAGAAAACTATAAGAATTTTATACAGCAGTTTGAAATAACAGTTACAAAAGCTGCAAATAGATGCCGTTGTAATCGTCATACATAATGCCTAGTATAAATAGTGATCCGAAGCCCCGAGCGATCAATTTCACATTTGAAACGTGAAAGGAGATTAGTGTACCAAAGGAAGAGACTAAAACCATGTACTCCATTGAACAACGTGTTTTTCTGGTGCTAGAGTACCACAGGTTAAAAGAGAGTCCTACGGCAACAAGGCGCAGTTTTCAAGCACGATTTAATGTTCCAAAAGGACCCGATACGAAAACCATTCGTACACTCTTCCCCAAATTTCAACAAACAGGCAGCGTAACTGATGATATAGTGGGGAATGTTGGCCTCAAGCAAGCTGCAGTTTCACCAGAAAATGTCACCAGTTTCTGGAATTATTCAGCAAAATCCAATGTCATCCGTCCGTAGAATTGCATCTGAGACTGGTTTGAAGCGTTCCAGCACGCAGAAAATACTGAGAAAGAGCCTACACATGTTTCCATTCAAAATTCAAACTCACCCGTACGAGCTGTGCAACAAAGGGTTGACTTTGCTAATCAGATGCTCATAATGACTGATAGTGAAGGATTTGATGTTGGCTGCATCTGGTTTACAGATGAAGCACACTTCTACCTGAATGGATTCGTGAATAAACAGAAATGGCGATTTTGGGCTTCCGAAAATCCATATTGGTGTGAAGCGAAACCCCTGTATTCTTCTAAAGTTACTGTGTGATCTGCAGTATGCAGCAGAGGCATTATTGGCCCTTTTTTCATTCAAGAAACGGTCACTTGTGAACGTTACGTTGCAATTTTGGAGCAATTTATCGCCACACAGCAACTGTTAGAGAATCGACCACGTACTGAATGGTTTATGCAAGAAGGAGCCCGACCACATCGTACCGAACAAGTGTTTCGCTTTCTTGATGAATACTTCGGGAATCGAGTCATTGCTTTGGAATATCCCAAATTTACTGTTGCAGGCATGGATCGGCCTCCATATTCGCTGGATTTGACTCCCTGTGACTATTTTTTGTGGGGCACATTGAAAGACATTGTTTACCCGAAGCATCCCGCCACGCTGGACGAGCTTGAATCGGCGATCTGAGTGGCATTTGAATCCATTTCTGTTGAGACACTACGAAATGTGATGGCAAATTTCCTTCTTCGTTTGCGCCACCTCTGTAGTGCCAATGGTGAATATTTTAAAAACATTGTGATGTGATGTTTTGTGTGCAAAGAATGTTTTCATACGATTATTTCATTTATGTACGCTGATATGAGCTGTACAGCGCCATCTGTTAGCAACTTTTGTAACTATTATTTCAAATTGCTGTATAAAATTCTTACAGCTTTCACAATAAACATACCGTTTACTGCATTCCTCCATCGATCTTTGTTTTCGAGATATTTAATTTTTAAATCAGGGAGTCCTTTTCTGGACACCCTGTATATATATATATATATATATATATATATATATATATATATATATATATATATATATATATATATATATATATATATATATAAAAAAAAATCTTATTTATAATAATGTTAAATATCTCGCCTGTAATAACTATATCGAAATAATTGTCTTTATTTAAACAGTCCTAATTAACAGATAATTTATTACGAATGAACGTGCTGGCATACATTATAAACTTCCTGTTGAATTTGTTACTAATTTGTATGTTTGAATTTCATTAAATCATGAAAATTCAGAAGTAACAGCAAATGTTAAAATACTAAATCATAGGAGTTGATATCAACTCTAGATGACCAGTTACACTCAATTGATAAAAGAAACTCCCAGTAATTTTTTATATTTATATTAAATATTAGAACATGTAACAGATCCATAATAACTATACTGACGATAGATGGCGTTACTGGCCAATACAAAATATTCTATATACAATAGAATTAGAAGAGTAAGTAGAGGACTGTGAGGAATGGAAGCCGAACCATCCGGTTCGTAAATATTTCCGTGTTTATAATTTGTACTATGTAACCTTATAATTAATTAAATGTTTTCTTTGTAACTATTATTTTTTCTTATCATGTGTGATGTCGTAATAAATATAATATTTTTTTCTGCATTATTCTAACTCCATTTTCTTACGTCCCCTACAAAAATGGCGCTCCAACTAGTGGCCCTTCCCACTGTTTTCTATTTAATAAGTTTTAAATTTTAGCTATATTAATTTGTAAGTTATAATTTCACATCGGAATTTCCCTGATTATGTGTTCATCCGGAATGCATTCCATTTTGTGAATTTTCCTGAGTCGTTCTTTTTCATCCAGAAACGGAACAGATGTATTTCATATTGGAATTTCACCCGACTATAGTTTTCATCCAGAAAACAGGTTTAAAATTAGAACTCTTGAGATCAAGAATGGCTTTCCTTTGCCGTGCCCGAAAAGAAGATTTAAGGACCTTAGCCGACGAGCTTGGTTTGGTAGTGGGAGATAATTTAAAAATTGTCCAATTAACAGATCTCATCAGCAAAGCTCCTAATTATGATGAAACTGTGGTCAAATATATGCTTCAAGCAATCACTGAAGAGCGGGTTGCGAAAGAAACCGCAGCTTTAAGAGAATCTGAAATAGCTGATGCGAAGGAAAAATTTGAGAAACAGCAAAAATATGAACTGGAGAAACTCCAGCTTCAAATTGAATCTCAGCGTTTGGCAAGCATAGATCCTCTATCGTCAACTGGTCCCTCGGCAGCACACCAGAAGCTGGATTTTAGTAATTTCAGCACTCTTTTGCCAAAATTCGATCCGAAAAAAGAAGAATTAGGTACATTCTTCACAGTTTTCAAAAGACATGTTAAATTTATGGAATTACCAGAATCTTCATGGATTCCTTACTTAATAGGCACCCTGCCATCTGACATTGCAGCTCTCATAGTTCGAGAATCTGAAGAAACACAAGATTATGCGAAAGTAAAGGAACTACTTCTGAAAAGATTTAAATTGTCTGGAGATCGATTCAGACAACTTTTCGCTCAACACAAAAAAGACCCAGAGAAAACATGGAGAGACTTCTTCTTTGATCTGTCTAGCTATTTTGATGGCTGGCGTGAAGAACTTAAGGTTCTGGATTTTGAAAAGTTAAAACAACTTATTATTGCAGACCAAATCAAGAAGAAAGTTCTCCCTGATGTTAAAGAACATTTTATCGATATTTGGTCTGAATTTATTTCTCCGGTTGATCTCGTTGAGAAGCTAGATGCTTACGAAAGCGTCCGGTGTGGTGTAAAGAAATCTCTCCTTCCAGTACATCAAAAGAAGCAGTTTCCCCTTAAACACTTTACCCAAGAAAGAAAACCTCGACATGAAAGAAATGAGAATCTTAAGAAAGAGTCAAGCGAAGTTGCCTGTTATGGATGTGGCAGTCCAGGAGTTATTAAACCAAACTGTCCTTCCTGTAAAGGAAAGAGAAAGAAAACTTCTGGTACTTTTAGTAGTGTTATTCTCCAATCGGCTTCTAGTGCACCCGCACAGATACCGACGTTAAGAGTAACTATCAATGTAGTCATGGGTACCGCTTGCGTAGACACTGCTGCAACCCACTCAATCGCAGGAGAAACACTTTACCACATCCTGCAGAAACAAGGTGCAATCTTTGCCTCCAGTACACTACTAATGTCTTTAGCAGATGGTAGTAAAATAAAAAGAAAAGTTCACACAACAAAGGTAAAAATTCCTCTTGGAGGACGTACGTTGCCTTTGAACCTTGTTGCCATTCCTGAGGCAAAAGGAAACAACACCCTGTTGGGAATGGACTTTTTGAATTCGGCTGGGATTGTGTTAAATTTGAAACGGAACAGTTGGTTTTTCAATAATCAACCCAAACGACACTTTTTCTTTGAAGAGCCGATGCCAGCTCTTTGTGGGTTGCTACAAACAAATGCTTCCCAAACGGTTGCACCGCTAACTGTGAGTGAAAAAGGTGGTACTGTTGAAGATGAAACATTCCATTTGACTCCCACCCGGGAAAAGAACTTAAAGAATCATCCTCATCAACTGCGTGAAGATGAAGGCATTCACCTGACTGCTAAACAGAGAATTGAACTAAATGAACTCTTCTCCCAATATGAAACTATTTTCAGTCCAGGGGGAGAGGCAACCTCATTTATTGAACAACAAAATAAAAGCAAGGTTTTTGCGGATCAGAGAAGGAGACCAGCTCCTACATATAAATCAGGAGATTTAGTTTTGGTTAGCAAACCAAATTTAAGTAATAAAAGTGCTGGTATTGCTGCGAAATTTTCGCCTCGTCGCGATGGACCATTTACCATCGTTACTCAAAAATCTCCTGTATCGTATTCTGTGGCAAACACAGATTCTCCAAATATACCAATAGGAGTATACCACACTTCGACATTGACTCCTTTTCAAGGAAAGAAAACTTCCCGTATCAAAGCTTTGCGCAGAAGAGGTAGGCCAACAAAAATTAACTGTCCTAAAACTCCCACTCCTGCCATAGCTCATGCTCAAGAACAAAACCATTTCAGGAAAACTCCTGCTGACCCCTGGTCGGGACGTCTTCGGGGTCAGAGGGGGAGGTTGTAACAGATCCATAATAATTATACTGACGATAGATGGCGTTACTGGCCAATACAAAATATTCTATATACAATAGAATTAGAAGAGAATGTAGAGGACTGTAAGGAATGGAAGCCGAACCATCCGGTTCGTAAATATTTCCGTGTTTATAGTTTGTACTATGTAACCTTATAATTAATTAAATGTTTTCTTTGTAACTATTATTTTTTCTAATCATGTGTGATGTCGTAATAAATATAATATTTTTTCTGCATAATTCTAACTCCATTTTCTTACGTCTCCTACAAACAAGATTAATATTGAGGCTTAATATTTATGCGCATTAAAAATAAATTACTTAATTTATTCTTAATATGCTTCAATTTTAATATGTATATAACTAGGTAACATTTTGTAAAAATGTTTGCTGACACCAATTTTAAATTGTATTTTTCTGATGGAAAAATAAAGATTATATTAATGTTAAAAATTGAATTTTCAATAATTGTTTGTGCTTGATAAGTTCATATTGTTTATCGGGATGAAATTTATATCAATTTCGCACATAACACATAACTGTTTGACGACATATAAAAAATAAATTTAGTTTTATCCTGTTGTAGGACATCTTAAACGTGCATTGAATTATTCTTTCGGGAGACATTTCGGTGCATAATGAGAAATTTAAGTGTAATAATTTATCTGAAGATAAGAAAATTGGAAAATGTATAAGCATATACCACGATGGATGTATAATCAGAAGAGGCAAATGATAAGCGGATCTATTTTTTGCAAGGTTGAAAATTTGGATAAAAAATTACCGATCTCCAAATATACTGAATGTACTTCCGGAAAACAGAGCGTATGTCTTTAGGGAGAAATTAATGTGTGTAATTAAAAAATTTTTTGCACAATTTTTAATATAAAGTTAGGCAAACTGAAGAATTCTTTATTTTCTACTATGATGAAATAACTCCTAGAAAAGACAATAATTCTCTCATTGTCTCTTGTAGTTCATTTCCAATATATATTAAGTTTCATACTTCAAAAATTGTCTTACCACTATAATCTTTTTATAAGTCTGTTATATACATTATGTTTTCAATCTCATTGTCTTGTAGTTCATTTCGAATACATTACGTTTCATACTCCAAAAATTGTCTTACCACTATAATCTTTTTATAAGTCTGTTATATACATTATGTTTTCAGCCTCATTGTCTCTTGCAGTTCATTTCTAATATGTTATGCTTCATACTCCAAAAATTGTCTTACCACTATAATCTTTTTATAAGTCTGTTATATACATTATGTTTTCAGCCTCATTGTCTCTTGTAGTTCATTTCTAATATGTTATGTTTCATACTCCAAAAATTGTCTTACCACTATAATTTTTTTAATAAGTCTGTTATATACATTATGTTTTCAGCCTCATTGTCTCTTGTAGTTCATTTCTAATATGTTATGTTTCATACTCCAAAAATTGTCTTACCACTATAATCTTTTTATAAGTCTGTTATATACATTATGTTTTCAGCCTCATTGTCTCTTGTAGTTCATTTCTAATATGTTATGTTTCATACTTCAAAAATTGTCTTACCACTATAATATTTTTATAAGTCTGTTATATACATTATGTTTTCAGCCTCATTGTCTCTTGTAGTTCATTTCTAATATGTTATGTTTCATACTTCAAAAATTGTCTTACCACTATAATATTTTTATAAGTCTGTTATATACATTATGTTTTCAGCCTCATTGTCTCTTGTAGTTCATTTCTAATATGTTATGTTTCATACTCCAAAAATTGTCTTAAAACTATAATATTTTTATAAGTCTGTTATATACATTATGTTTTCAGCCTCATTGTCTCTTGTAGTTCATTTCTAATATGTTATGTTTCATACTCCAAAAATTGTCTTACTACTATAACCTTTTTATAAGTCTGTTATAAACATTATGTTTTCAAAGTACAGCAAACTATATTTATTAATTATTTCTATTGACTGCAATGTGAATGAATTTCTAACGAAATTAATAACAAAAATCAATTTCTTCTCAACAATTGCTAAATCGCAAATCCAGAGATCTCCATCCATCCAGAGTGAAAGAGCTGAGAAATACTTGATTCCTCGTCACAATTGGGGGCGACAGAACAGAGGAATGTGATAGACTAATTCCCGAATTAATGAATCGAGCTTCACCTGCGACAACAGTCAAAGCAAGACTCGTCAACTCACAGTAAGAAATGTCTTCTAGGAACTTTGAAGTAATATATAAATAATTAAGCAACTGATGAAAAAGGCTATTAATATTTAATGCTTGGAAATTTTAATTTTATATTTAAATTTCTTATTAAAAAGTCGCTGGATGACATTCGTAATAAAATATTTTTAATAGAATTACGAGTTATTTAAAATTTTAACAGGGAAAGAAAACATTCTTCCAAACAAATGATCAATATTTTGAAGAAATAATTATTGAGAAATATTTACCAATAATAGAAAAAAATTTTGACTTCTGGATCCTCGGGACAGTTTAAGATTGCGATAATATTATTTGCTCATTACAAGGAAAATTTCTATTTTCTTCCAAATATAACTATTAACTTTAATTTAATTAGTTTGAGATGAATAATTTTTGATGCTTTCCCTTATGTTTTCCGGATGAAAAATTCATTTAATATTACAAACACCGAACAATTAATTCAACATTTTCATCTTGTCAACAATTGTATTAATCATTATTTATAATAATGCTTGAGAATTTTTGTATTACAAAAAATAAGAATTAAAATTAGCTCATGAATTCTGCCGAGCTTGCAGAAAAATATTAAATGCCCTTGCCTTCAGTTTAAGAGTTCGTGGGTTTGAATTACACCTAGGCTATATGTGCTAGTAGTGGCTCAGAGTCTACTGTAAACTGTTGGTTCCAGACTATATAATTAGCCTTTGTGTGCATAAAATGACAGTTTAGAGTCAAGCAAGTTTGAGATTCAATTATTTAACTTCGATTACCAATTTTTTTATTTAAAAATAACAGGATTAATAAAAGAGAAAAATATGTAAGTCAAATAAAATGTTTTTGATCGATTAAGTTCACGGAATGTATATTAATAAAAAGTTAATATTTTATTTTGTATAATTTTAGTTCTATTCTTTAGTGTAACGTAGCTCTTTCTGTAAGATTATGATTTGAAATATACATTTCAAGATATCATGTAATTTATAAATAAAGCGCAATTTACAACCTTGGCGATTCCTTCTTGCCCATCTAAAACTAGAACTTGGAGCAAAGTCAGTCCCGTGTCTTTGGATGCTTCACTTCCCCTTACTTTCAGGGGCTGTACCTCTCCCCTTTGTCCATAAACTAGACATGTTATTAAGTCGCATTGCATCACTCGTCGCTCATATAAATCTTGAGTACGGTCAGGGCTAAGAAAAAATGTCCTTTCCGAAAAGTAAACGAGTCTCCATCTAAAAATAAGCTGCAATCACTTATTTACAAGTATTACTAGATTAAAGTTAGACGCAATCCTTGTTATTGCAGAAAAACATGGTGTTCAAATTATTGCCCTCCTCGAAACAAGGAATATGTATATCATTTTCTTCAAGAAAGATCCTGAAAATCTCAGAATTTAACATAATAAAAAATGAAAAAAAATACAAAAAAAGGAAATAGTTATAACTATAAAGTGCTTTTTTAAATTAAACAATTATTAAACTGTGCAATCAAACTTACAAAGAAAAATATTTTTTTTGTTACGTTCAATTTTGCTTTAACTATGAATATCGAATATAATCCACAAAAATAAAATAGATAATAGATTATTTTAGAAATTTTAAAGCTATATTGTCTAACTCATATATGAGTTATAAGGTTTAATTTAAACCTCTCATACTTTAGCTGTTAACATGTAGGAAAGAATAATTTTTTTAAAAAAAATTGTCATTTTATTTTAATTATTTTTAACTCTTTATAATATCGCAAATCAAATATCTTTAATTATAGGGTTTACTATATCTTACATCAACATGTGATTGAAAAGTGATCAAAGTATCCAAAATGTCCAATATATAAGGAACCCTTTCTAAGAGTCGCTCAGAGCTATGATTTTCTCAATGAATAACTTTCATTCTGTTGGAAATCACAAGATACTGTTCTAAATAGTGCTTAGAATATAAAAATGGTCAATGAGTGAGAAAAAAGCTTTCCGTCAAGTGCTGCAGTAATTTTAATAGTCGCATAAAGGTATATTTATCAATCCAATAAATGGAAATGGATTTTCAGATAAAAAAATACTGAAATATTATCACTTAAATTACAAATTCCATTTTATTTATTCTTTATTTGCAAATGAAAATAACATTGAAATCCATAAATCAATTATTTGTGCACAATATTTTTAAAAATGGAAAATATTGGAAATCATTATATTTTTGCAAGCAGTTTTTTGAAGGAAAATATCAATATAGTGTTACTTATAACGGGCGACACATTATACGATATGTTTAGAAAATTCGATTATATTCGAAACATAAGGTATTCGATTATAACGATTATATTGCTTCCTCATTTAAGATTAAAAACGAAATAATGCTGATTTCGTTAAATTGATCAATTTAATAATCAATTTAATAATGAGATTTGATCAATTTAAAGATAATATAAAGATATGTAGATTTAATTAAGTCAAAAAGATTTAATTCTTGTTGACTTAATTAAATCTACATATCTTTATATTATCTTTACAGCTGACTTGAATCTTGATATAGTAAAATCCGTAACATTCATTATACACTTTTCCTCAAAGTAGTATCATTACATTAGAGATTCTAATTTGCAAAAATACAGTATCGAATTTTTCAAAGCGGCAAAATTGAGGATATACATGAAAATATACCGAACCATGCTTTTGCTAGTTTTTACTAATAAATGAAAACTAACAATTGCAAACAATTGCCATGTAATTTCGCTCACAAAATCGTCTCAGAAAAATTCAGGGCATATTATTTCCATTCCGGCAACTATCAAAAGATTTCTCAAGCGCAGCAAATAAATTTCGTTTCATATGCGTGCAAATTTCTAATATAAATTAATTTCGTAGTTTGGGAGAAATAAAAGATTTTACAGCGAATGAAAACGTTTCACGTAAACGTACGATTATGAAGCTTTGGATAAGAAGTCACAAGTGTAGTTTATGTACAAATCTGAGTTCTAAAACCTCGTCTCTTTAAGAACATAACGAGTTCCTTTTTTAGTTTCATGTATTTGAGGACATTAAATTCTTATTTTTCCAACGGACCAATATTTTCTGTGACCAACAGGTGGAACAACATTATTTTAAAAATTCTGCCATTTAGTTCTGATTTTGCTGACCGATGGCTGAGTGGTTAGCGCTTCTGACTCCTGAACTGTGGGTCCTGGGTTCGAATCCTGGTTCGAAAATGGATGTTACTATCTCTCACTGTTCTGTCTGTCTTTCTATATCCTTTCTTCCGTGATGATGTATGAATGTGGCCCACCCTATAAACGGGTTTGTGATGGTATGGCGCGGGCAACGCTACTCGCCTCCGTGACTTGGTTCACAGGTGCCCGCTGGGTAACGACACATGAGTACCAGTTTCTGGTCTTGTCGTGGTATAGGGTTCAACCTTCAAGTGCCCACCGTTGGAAAAAAAAGTTGTGATTTTATATTTCACTTTCGATGTTTGCCTTGCAACAAGGCTTAATAAATCAATAAATATCATACCTAATTTGTGTCAGCGTTGATTTTAACCATGGTTCAAAGACCACTTTTGATATGAAAAGGAACAGAGTTCGGCGTTTTTTCACATCTTTATCAAATCTCTGTTTGCGAATATTTTGACCTAAAAACTAATGTTGAGGTAAATGAAAATGGGAAGATTTTCGTGTGCGTTCTTATAGCTGCATCCTTAAAATGTTTTATCAATTACATTCAACATTTTCATTTTCATTCGAAGTGAAGTGAAACTTCTCACAGGGATGTTTTCAACAGTCAAATACTCAAAGTATCAGTACTCATGCATGTTCGCTACCAGACATCAGAATCAACAATCAAACAGTCTGTTCAAGTGGTGGTTTTTATTGTAAGGGTTTCTCATCCGCTTGAACAGCAGAGCTAGATCAGGTCCATGAGCCCATTCACCCTGCAGAAGTATATTACCAATAAAGAATCTTGAGCCAGGTCCTGCTTGGTCAGCCCCAGATAAGTCTTTGTGGCCAGGGGAAGCTTGTGCAGAAGAACATGTAATGGAAATTTTGAAGTGTTTATTATCACCAAAAGTCATTGATGACAGAGGACCACTAAGGAATAGAGGTAAGGGCAGTTTTATCTTGTCTACTGCCACTCCGAATCAAGGAGCCACTCTCATGTCATGGGTGAACTGGTGGGACCATCCAAATGGCCTGATTGTTTGCCTTATATCTAGAAAATAGTTCCATATAAATAAGAGTAGAGACAAGCGCTGTTGCCTTGCCAGCAGCAGCTGTAGCCAGACTACCGACAATTTCATCCCCAGCCACGTCTACGTTCATCCAGTGGAAGTGGATCCGAGGAAAAAGGGAAAATTGTGTAGTTAGCTGAGGATGCCTTACCCTTCACGTTATGCCAGTTAGCCAATTCTCAATAGCGTTCCGAAAAGATCCAGATACTTTTAAATTACTTAGATTAATTTAAGTTCAGAGTCTTTAAAATTGCAATGAGTTCGCTTTTTTGAATACGTAGTCGGTATTTCTTCTCTGGATTTTTACTTTATGATCTTGAAATCTAATATAAATGCTACAATTAGAACTGTCAAGTTTATTGCCGTCCGTATACATATGCAGAGCATCCATGGGACGTTTTGAGAGCCAATTGTATGCGGCAACTCCGAACGACAGAAAGTTTAATGCAAGTTATTTCGTTCTTTATTATTGCTTTGTCTGTGATACCATATAATTTTATCTATAGACTATTAAACTTCTGAAAACTTTCAGGATTATTAACTGAGAAATAAGAAAATAATACAGGGTGATCTTTTTTAAAGTGACAGTGTTTGGAACGACCTGTAGCGCGTTCTAATTGCCAGAATGGCACCAAACTTGATATCCAGAGTAATCAAGACACGGGAAGAATGTTAGTTAAAAAAAACACCGCTAGGTCATTTTGTGGCGCTTTACAATGTATAAAATGTGGGAAAAGAGAAATACTGACACATACAATCGTACAATTAAATTATTCATCTTTATTTACCACATTAACTTCCCCGGTGAGGAGTTAGACCACATTCCATGTGAGCACCGTTCTCAGAAATAACACCGTGCATTCTGCGTACAGCGTACCCCACAGCCGAACGTAACATGTCATGAGGAATATTCTGCACTGTCTTTGTTATGCTGTCCTTTAGAATAGACAAATTCGATACTCCACCAACATAAACACACGTTCCGGTAACGTGAGAGGCATGGCCACTGGAGCTCGTTTACTTCAGCTGAGATTATTTGTCTGGGCTGTCTACTACTTGCTTTTATAGCTCCTATTACTGGCACTGTCATCGAACAACATTTGCATTTTGCTTTGATACCTGTATTTTATGCTAATTCTCGTTATTGTAAACTACAGCTGCGCTACAAAATGCCCTAGCGGTGACTTTTGAAACTAAAACTTTTTTTGTTGAATCATTTTTCCCATGTCTTGATTAGTCTAAAAACCAAGCTTGGTGTCATTTCGTCTATTAGATCGCGCTACAAGACGCTCCAAACACTCTCACTTTAAAAAAGATCACCCTGTATTTTGAATAGCAGTTTTGTTTTTAGTTTCAAAACTAGGGAATAGATATTAACCTGTTCAATTTAAAAGGGATACATTAATTAAATATATGCAGAAAAAGAAATTTATTGTTTTTGAGTGTAATTTAAGATTTTATTTAACATGTTTTGTATTGTCCAATTGGGATCAAATATGCACTATTTTGTTATATAATTTGTTGCCATTTTAAAGGTAGCTTCATAATGCCTCTCTTACAGAAATATTGATCCTTATTGGCGAAAAGCTCTATTAATTGTGTGTGAATTTTAACAATCTTCTTTTAATCCCAATTTCTAATGACAAAGAATTTTTTGCAATGCAAGAAAAAGGTGATAATCGATTGGTGCCAGATCTGAATTATATAGTGGATGCATTGAAATTTCCCAACCAAGCTCCCAGAGTTTCTGGTGAGTCACTACAGACGTGTGGGCCTGGTGTTGTCCTGATGGATCACAACACTTCTTCTGTTGGCTAATTCTGGGCGCTTATGATCAATCGCTTGCTTCAAATGGTACCAGTAGAGATCTGAATTTAGTGTTTAGCCATACGGAAACAACTCATAATAAATTATTCCTTTCCAGTCCTTCCAAATACACAGTAGAAATTTCTTGGCCGTTAGTCTTGGTTTGGCTAGCGTTTGAACTGCCTAACCGCGTTTTGATCTCTATCGTCTCTGCACAATATTGTCGTATGCGACCCATTTCTCATCCCCAGTAGAGCTTAAGAAATGGGTCGATTTCATCCCGTTTGGTCAAAGCTCCGCAGATGGAAATTCGATCCATCCTATTTTTTAGTGTTAATCGGTGTGGCATCCAGACATCGAGCTTCTTTTTGAATCCAACTTTGCGCAAATGGTTCAAAACTATTTTATGGGTGATCTTTAGCTCTAGGGTGATGCTACGATTTCATGCCGGTCAATTTCGATTATATCTGTGATTTTATCACCATTTTGGACGTTAGGCTTGTCTGTGCGAGGTTTATCTTTAACAACAAAAATGCCTGAACGAAATCGACGAAATCAAAATGGCATATAGTTAGCTATTACATTATCGGTACCATAAACACCATTTACAATTTCAGCCACCTGGCTTACGTTTACCCCTTTATCTAAGGAAAACTGTAAAATGTACCAAATTTTCTTTTTGTTGACTCTCATCTTTAACACCCCGTAACAAACAACTGAATGGTCCAAATAAGAAAAAACAAAAGAATTTTTCGAGTGAAATGTCACCTTGACAATGTTACAAATTTGAAATTATTCGATCGATACTTTCTAAGATACTGATCACTACAGCCAACTACCAAAAAAAAAATATATATATAATAAGTTTCTTTTTTCCCCCAACCTATTAAAATAAAATATATTTCAATAAAATCTATATATATATATATAAAATTTTTTAAAATCCGAAGTCAAGCTTCTATATGGATTTAAGATTATAGAACATTGTCAGAGGATTTAATTGTACAACATTTAAAGAAAAGTTGGACCATTGAACCACAATGAAATATATTGATCTCACTTAAATTCAAAAATTTAAATTTGGGAGAAGAAAATGCTAATAGCAGATATAAGGGTCCAACTTTAAGTTCATTGGAACTTTTAGTAAAAGTTTCATTAATGAAATAGCATCTTTGAAGTATGCGAATATAGCACAACAAAATACATGCTCAATATTTTTTATTCCTTTCTGAATTTTCCGTAATGTGTTTATATATATATTTAATGGTTGGATAGTGTTACCAAACATATTTGTATAATTAACTTTATATTTATGGAATTTAATTTCTCTCTGAGGAAGAATCACAATTTTAAATAGCCGAGCTGGCAGCCGAATAGTTAGCGCTCTTGCCTTCGGTTCAACAGTTCGTGGGTTCGAATCCCACCTTGGGCATGGATGTTTGTAGCGGTTCGGAATCCACTTTAAACCGTAGTTCCCAGTCTAATTAGCCCTCGTGTGCAAAAAATGACCGTTGAGTGACAAACACAATATTAAATAAAATCATTAAAGACTGGAATATATATTTAAAATTCAATACATCACAATAAATTAAGATAAGCAAATACATATGAAAAATCAAATCGTGAATTTTGAAGAACAAATTTTTGACACATATTAAAAGGTTGGAATTTTAACAGAGATTAGAAAATGTCTTGTAATAGAAAAGTTACTTATGAACAAAATTTTCTGGTTTGTCTATTAAGATAATATCAGCCAACTTTTTAGAGCAACTTTGTTCAAAATGTTTTTGATGGAAAGATGTATTTAAAAAATTATTCTCTTCCGAAACTTACTTTGAAATAACACAATCTTTGGAGAAGTTTGTGAAACATACATAACACTGAAAATGCACCCAAATTAAAAAGATCACTAATTGAAAATGAATAAAAGTATTTTACTTGCAAATCAAGTACAGGAGAGGAAAACTGAGCTTTATAGAGTAAACATATGACTCACAAGCAGAAATTTTAATTTATGAGAAAATATATTTTGATTTCTGTAGATCTTTTAGGAAAAACTCACATAAATGTAAATTTAGTAAAAAATGTTATCAATAAATTATTTACTTTGACATCATAGAAGTTAAGTTTTAAAGATTATAATAATATTTTAGGCACCAATATTTGAATTCAGAAGACAAACTGTTGGCTGCCTTAAGAATATTACAATTTCTTTTTGTAAAACATTTCCTTTAATTATTATCTTTGAATTCTCTTTGTTATATTTAGAAATCGTTCAGTGCACGAAAATGGAAATGAATACTAAAATTTACAACTAGAATTGTTTTAGAAAAAAATGTTTCCTATCTTTAGTAGCAAAACAAATATGTTTTATCTTTATAAATTACTACATTGTGTGGGGTTACTTTGATTTATATTACATTTTACACAATTGCTGAAAATAGTGTTGTAAAGATTTGGAAGATAATAGTTAGAAAAATTTATTTTTCTGTGAAATATATTAAAATACCTTATCAATTGGACTTGTTGGTAATTCCTATGCTTTTTTTGCTTAAAATACTTGATAAAGTAAAGTTTAAATAAATTATATACGAATACTTATTAATGAGGTTAAACAGTAATGCAGGGAAAAGATTCATTGGAATATATAATTTATAATTATTTTTAATAAATAGGATATTTATTATTCGGATTAAATTAACATGATTATATATGAAGACAGATTTTTAACAATAATAGCAAAAAAATAATCGTTTAGTTATGGAATGGTTATTCAATATTGTTCGAAATAAAAGGTTCTAGGTTAGATCCCAATCACAATTGAGCTTCTTGGGCGTTGTGATATTTAGGGTTTCCTATACACATCCATCTAGGAATTTTCCGGCTTTCTTTCTTTGCGATCTGTGAGGTAATAAGAAACAAAGTCTGAAGTTGACTATCGATAACACACAGGAAATTTTAAAGTATTATTTTGTTTTATTATCCTTTAATCATACATTTTTTAGTATAATAAAAACCGTATTTTTATAGTCCATTTTCAAACAAGGGAAATCTACGAATCTATACACATTGAGATTGGTATACAACTTTTAATTTTTCTCTGAGTTTTATAATGTTAAATTTCTTCATACAAAATAGAATTTGAATTTACAATACGGAAAGAATTTGAAAAGCAGACTGCAAAAAAGATTTATAATGGGTAACAGGTTTTTTTATTTCAGTGGATTTCAATCCAAATTGGACAAATTTTTCTCAACTTCTAAATATTTTAACACAATATTTTAATATAATACAACAACAAAATATTTTTTAATCATTCTGGAGATCGGACGATAAATTGTTGTTATGGAATAATACATTGAAAAAGGAAAAGGGGCATAAATATAAAGAATCGAAAAAAGTTATATTTATTCAATCAATAACTGAGATTGATTTATGAGAAAATGAAAATATAAAATATATACAGCTTTATTAGCACTCATAATATAAAATTTTTATTTAAGTTATTATTAATAAAATCCCTACACTATAAAATACATGCAAAATTTTTATAATGTTGATATATTTGAAATCAATACTTATTTTTCAAGAAATTCGTTTGACAATCAACAATAAGGAAATATTTCATCGCAACATTTTTTCAAAATTTCTGAGGAGAATGTTCTTTACGAGTGGATTGAAATTAAAAACTCCCTGAAATTCCAGAAATTTAGACTTCCTCCAGAATTGAACCCACTGCATTCATGTACAGTTTCTTTCAGAGTGAGATCATTTCGTAAAAATTGAAAACCTGTAGAAATAAACCATCATGATATTGCGCAAGTTCTACGACGTGAAACTGAGCTACATTGTTGCTACTTTTTACTTGCGTAACGTACATGCATATCGACATTTAATTTTTGAAAAATCAACACAGAATAATTGATTTGAAACTATTTCATGCCACCCAAAACCAAATGGTATCTCAGATGCAGCAAATAAATTTGATTTTGAACGAGTGAACATGTTATAATTACATTTTGTAATAGTTATGCTCATTTTGAAGCCTAATTAACATAAAAGATTTCACAATGATTAAAAACGTTCCACGAAGACGTAGGATAAAGTGGATAAGAGAAGAAAACGGAAGTAGAGTTCATGGACAAAACTGAGTTCCAGAACATTGTCCCCATGGAAAAATTATGCGCCCACTCTTAGTTCTCCTGTACCTGAGCGGATTAAATGCTTATGTTTCTGAAAGGTCAAGATCTTCTGTGACCAACAGGTGGAAGAACGTTATTTTAAAATTTCCTCTCTATTTCTGTCATTTAGTTGTGCTATTTAAGTTCACGTTGCTGTTCGACTTGCAACGAGGCTCAATCGTTGGAAATCCAGCACGCCCAATTTGTCCGCGATGGTGTTAGTCATGGTTGAAAGGGTCTTGCCGATCAAGAGAGGAAAACAGTTCGGCATTTTTTTCAAATCTTTATCGAATCTGATTGCCAATGTTTTGACCGAAAGAGATTTAAAAGGAATGAAAGTGTGGATTTTCACAGACGTTCTTATAGTAAACTTTTATGTCTTTTTCGTTAATTATCTTCGATTATTTTTGCCTTCTTTCGGATATCCGAAGGGAGATGAATTGAATCTTTCACCAGGAATGTTTTTCACAGTAATGAATCACGTTCTCAGAATATCAAGAAATACTTACATTAACATTCAAATAGCATTTTCAAGTGGTTTCGTTTTGTATTTATCTTTGGATGTTACTTTTTTAAATTGCTTTTTGACAAAGTACGAAAGAATTGGAGAATCCAGAAAGCTGTGTTGATTACATTCAATATTACGATGATATTTCCAACGCTGTTAGATCATTAGATGATGCTCTGTCAACAAATGTTTTCTTTTTTTATATTCATTTGAGTGCTTGATATATGCTTCCATGCTTTTATACTCTTTCCTATCATATGGAAATGAAGGTGCTGTTCTGCAAAAGGTTTCCACCATTGCTATGTTTCTACGCTATAAATTGCCCATGTTTTTGAAACTTTGGCTGAAGAAGCAAGGGAAAATTTGAGACATGCTTCTCTTAAGAACATTAGATCTGATGTTAACTTAAAAGTAATGCATAAAGTGAATGATCCAGCTCTGTCCTTAACAATCAGAAAAATATTTGACATCAACTGTTCACTAATGTTTGCTATCTTATTTGGGTTTATTACTTACAGTGCTTTATTTGCGACACTTTTGAAAACACTTGATTAAAAAATTAGGAACTTAAATAAATAGCAACTTTGGAAGCTTCCACAACCTTGGAGATAGATCTAGGCTTTCACGCCAAGTAAGCTATAAATACCACAGTTCCATCGGCCGAGTCAGCTTTAAAGTTTCCATTTACAGTGATAAACTTGTGGAGACGAACTCTCTGTATGAGGTACTTGAAGAACCTCTATTTTTGGGAACTGTTTACCGTTGAAACATACTGTATAAATGTGATTCGTAACTGTTGTAACTGCTGATATTTTCTGGCATCATGTAGAAAGTTCAAGAAATAAAATTCCTGTTGTTGTTCAGTTTATTTCATTAACTCTCAATCAACTCGAACCCCGAAGCTTGGTACAACTGGTGTCAGAAGCAGGGTTAAAGAATTGATGCAACTACAAAAATGGATATGGTTATGATGAAAAGTCTCTTCGAAAATTTAGCTTTACAGATGAATGAGATGAAAGCTGGACAGGAAGAATTTGAAACTAAGATAAATGCAATAGAAGGTAAAGTAGCTTCGTTTGAAGAGGGTAATTTTAATTGAAACTAAAGTTTTGAAGATAGAGGAGAGCCTTGACAAGAAGTTTCGGGAAAACATTGGATAAGAACTCGAACAGAGGAAATTGGGAAGGAAATAAAAGATCATTCTGACAATGTACAGGCTTAAGAAGATGATGAAAAATGTAAAGAAGCATTTGAGAATATGAATAAGGAGATTGAAAGCCTAAGGAATCAGATTTCAAATAGACATGAGGAATCCATAGTGATATTTATGCCTTCTCTAGGCATGATTAAGCTTTCAGCATTTGACGGAAAACATCCTGGCAACTATGCAAAATACTGTTTATGATGTTAGCGGAAGCTAGCTTATGGAACCCACGTGATAAAGCGTTTCAACTGGCGGCTTCTTTAAGAGGAGATGCGGCCGATATCCTCGAGACGCTTCCGGAAGAGCAAAGGCATGATTTTCAAGCTCTATCAAATGTACTTGGGCTGCGTTTTGGAGAGAAGTGCCCATCTAACATTTTCGCATTGTCCGGTTGAGATACGCCAAGATTTGGCCCTACGGCACTTCGTCGATAGTGTGCGGAATCCGGAAAAACAGAAAGCACATAGACTATCAAATGTTAAGGATATCGGATCTGCTTTAGTCTACGCAAATAAGATAGAGACTGTCCTGCAGGCTGCACGTAAGGACCGGTATTCAATCACAGCAGTCTCCGCAACAAATTCGGACTTTGACTTCCTGAAACAATTTGAAAACTTGCGTCGAGAAATCCGTAGCATAAAGTTGGCAGAAAAACCGAAATTCAGTGCTGGACTTGTGGTGCAGCTTGACACTTACGCAGAAACTGCCCGATGGTGGAAATAACATTCCATCACAACAGGGAAACTTGTATGTGGCCATCTCGCGGGGTAGAAGTAGCCACAGGGTCAGAAGCCCCAGTTAAAGGTATTTCATATTTCGTCTCAAGGAGAATTCTGAGACGGACTGTTCGTTATGGGGTACGTCAACAAAGTAACCTGCAGTATGATAATCGATACTGTGGTCAACGTAACCATTAATCGAACAGATTTGGCTCGCAAACTTGGAGGAATGTTCATTCGGACGCCGCCCTGCATTACCCTTCAGACTGTAACTGGTGACAAGATTAATGTTCATGGAAAAGTCTATCTTAACATCACATTTGGAAATGCTATGGTGACGTGATCATTTATATCGGTTACACGGCAAATGTAGCCGATATAAATGATCATTATCGGATTGGATTTCCTCAAATGAAACAAGTTCAAGTTGGATTTTAAGAATAATGAACTGCACTCAAGTTCAGAGAATATAGCGGTTTTTAAGACAAAATAGGCAGATATTAAACCAGCTCAACATATAACTGCAGAGTGAAACTGCAGTACCAAAAAGAAATGAGACTGTAGTTTCCGGAACTCTTGCAAAATGCAATAATTTCCATAACGGATTGATGGAACATCCAAATGCTGACAAAAGCTTTTAAGGAGTATTGTCATGGACTACTTCACTAAGTGGCCCGAAGTGTTTTCAATTTCTGATCAAGAAGCTACTACAGTAGCGGAGGTTTTAGTTCAGCAATGGGTTTCTAGATTCGGCACACCCTTGCAATTTCATTCAGGTCAAGGAGTGTATTTTACCTCTACTGCGTTTAAGGGAATGTGCTTAATTCTCGGAATAGACAAAACGTAAACAATGCTATTACACCTGCAATCAAACGGAATGGTGGAGAGGTTTAACATGACTATCTTAAATAACCTCTCATTTATGGTTTCAAGAAATCAGCATGATTATGATTTGAAACCACTGCTGTTCCTGCTTGCACATAACAGTGCTGTCCATGAGACTACCGGATATGCGCCATCACACACCTTGTAACCTTCGATTCGGTTGGCCATCGAACGCAACTTCACTGCCAGAGGAATACCTTAGAGAGTCTTGAAGATATCCATAACTTTTCCCGAGACAGAATCAACCTGGCGACCGAAAAAATGAAGACGAAGTATGACACAAGAGCGACAAAGCATGAATTTTAGGAAGGTGAGAAAGTTTTGTTGTGAAATCCGGTTCGACGTAAAGGACATTCTCCAAAGTTGCAAGCCAACTGGGACGGACCATACACAGTCCTAAAAAGACTGAATGACGATGTGGTTCAAATAAGGACATTACCTTCTTCAAAACCGAAGGTAGTACATTATGATAGGCCAACCCCTTATCGTGGTGTAAATAAAACTTAGTGGACCATGGTCTCATTGTAAATAGTGTAAAAAAAATTTGTTTGATTCAAAATTTGCTATATTTTTTGTTTGTATTTATGTGGTACGTTTGATTGTTATGTGTGTCCTGTGTTTTATATCATCTTAGAATATGAATTTTGTACTTTATGTTTCGACTCCTGTCTGGGGATTGAACTGCCAGGGACGTGCAGTCTTTAAGAAGGGGAAAAAGTCACAAAGTTTGTGAATTATTTTTTTGTATTCGTTTTCAGATTTCGCAGACAGATTCGAGCTGAAATTCTAAGACAAAAATCGAGAGATATAGGCTTACTTTAAAAATAACTTATATCCAGTAATTTAATGACTTGGCGATCACAGGAAGAATTGGCAAGATTCTTGGTGACTTGGAGAGGTTCTTGGTGACTTGGCGAGAAATGGATAGTTTTGAAAACTTCAACCACCTAAGCTTTAGGGCCTTTTTGAGCGAGATGACCTGGAAGTTCCAGAGCCTTGGAGAAAGACCTAGGCTTTTACGCTGAGTAAGCTATAAATACCACCGTTTCTTGGACCGAGTCAGTTTCTGAGTTTCCAGTGGCTGTGATAACCTTGTGGATATAAACTGTCTGTCTGAGTTATTTGAAGACCTCTGTTTTTAGGAGCTGTTTACTGTTGAATTGATAATGTATAATTGTGATTCGTAACTCTTGGGTTTTTCTCGCATCATTTAGAAAGTTCTACAAATAAAATTCCTGTGAGTGTTCATACTTTATTTCACTTTTCCTCACTCAACACAAATCCAGAAGCATGTTGCAATATATATACTACCAAATATTTTTGAGTTCTATTAATTATGCATTTTTAATTGTTGCAGAGACGAAAATGATAATCTACGAATTAGACAATACATTTAATCTTATAAACAAATTTTATTTTTTCTCAGTTTCACAATTTTAAATTCCCTTGTACAAATTGGATTTCGAATGTACAGTGCCCGGAGAATCTAAAAAAATGGCAGCAATTAGAATATAATCCATAAACAGTGTAGAATCTTAAAATTCCAGAGGATATTTTTCAAAAGTGGTCAATTTCTCAAAGTAACATTCTTGTGTAATTATCTGGTGACCACGATGAAATTTTATTTTGGAATAAAATATTTAATAAAACGATTTGCATAAATTTAAATAATAGTATAAAAATATATTTATTCAATCAGTTGCTAAGAATGATTTTTTGCAAAAAGGAAGTATAAAATACATCTTTATTAGCTTTATATTATTACTGATCGTTTTTCTTTCTGTTATTACTTCGTAAATAAAAATACCAATAAAACAAAAATTTGTGTGTATTAATAAATTACGTATATATAAAACGTTTTTAATAATATTCATCTATTTGAAATCAATATATTATTTGCAAGCATTTTATTTTAAAAAAATGTCAATAAAGTGTTACCTGCGCAAGGATACTATCATGCGCTAACATTTTTTTAAAGATACGATCCTGTTGTAGTAAATAGATTGCTTTTATAGTTTATATTAAAAAAATAATACCCCACTGAATAAACACTTAGAAGTTAATTTGCCTGTATAATAAAACTCAAAACATATTCATGACATAGTCTCTTTCAGAATAGGATAATTTTATAAAATCAAAAAATCGAGTTTTTGCACATAGGACTGTGTTTTATAAGAAAGTAAATCGTGTCACATAGTTGCTAGTACGTATATCAGCAAATTACTCACATTTATTTTTTACCCAATCTTGGCAGAACAATCAAGCAAAAATCAAATTATTTCTCTATAACTATAGCTAAATTGGATTATGAAATTTTAAAATTAAATTAACTTTGTAAAATTTACTACGTTTCAGACTTTATTAACATAAAAGATTTTACAATGGAAGAAAAAGTTTCTCAAAGACGCATGATTAGGAAGCCTTGGACGACGGACAAATCAGAAGTGGAATGCATAGACAAATCTGAATTCCGAAATATGGCCCACTTAGAGAACATCTTGCGCCCTCTCTTGGTTTTTATGTACCTGAGCGGATTAAATGC
Source organism: Latrodectus hesperus (assembly GCA_037975125.1). Lineage (NCBI taxonomy): Eukaryota > Metazoa > Arthropoda > Arachnida > Araneae > Theridiidae > Latrodectus > Latrodectus hesperus. The sequence continues at coordinate 14,929,563 of CM075860.1, read as the reverse complement.
TTATGTTTCGGACCGGTCAAGATCTTCTGTGACCAACAGGTGGAAGAACGTTATTTTAAAATTTCCTCTCTATTTCTGTCATTTGGTTGTGCTATTAAACTTCACGTATGCTTTTCGGTTTGCTATGAGGCTGAATTCTTGGAAATCCAGCATGCCCAATTTGACAGCGATGGTGTTAGTCATGGTTGAAAGGGCCTTACTGATCAAGAAAGGAAAACAGTTCGGCATTTTTTTCAAGTCTTTATCGAATCTGATAGCAAATATTTTGACCGCGAAGGAATTAAAAGGAATTAAAGTGTGGGTTTTTGTTTGCGTTCTCGCAGCTGTGTCTTTTACGTTTTTCATCAACTATCTTCGGACATTTTCCCCTTCTTTCGGGTATCCTAAAGGAGATGAACTGAAACTTCCCCCTGGAATGTTTTTCACTGTAATGGTCCATGTTCTGAGGGTTGCCAGAAATACCTACATCAACATTCAAACAGCCTATGCTAGTGGTTTTGTTCTATATTATTGTTTCGGGTGTTACTTTTTAAAAATGCTCTTTGACAAAGTGCGTCAGCAATTGAAGAACCCAGAAAGTGGTGTTGATTATATTCAATATTACGATGATATATCCAACGCTGTAAAATCATTGGATGATACCCTGTCAACGAATGTTTTTTTACATTCTGTAGAGTGCTTGATACAGGCTTTTACGGTTTTATACTCTTTCCTGGCATTTGGAGCTGAAGGTGCTCTTCTGCAAAAGGTTTCCCTCGTCAGTATGTTTGTGCGCTATAATTTGCTGCTTTTCTTTGCAATTTTAGCTGAAGAGGCAGGGGAAAATCTGAGGCTCGCTTTACTCAAGTACATCAGGTCAGATATAAGCTTAAAACTGATGCAAAAAATGAATGATCCAGCTCCACCTTTAACAATTGGAAAAATATTTGATATCAACCGTTCCCTAATGCTTGCCATTATACTAGGCTTTACTACTTACAGTGTTTTATTTGCTACACTTTTGAAAACACTTGGATAAAGAAATATGCAACTTTCTTGAAAAAAGAGCAACACCTTTTAAAATAATTGTTACAAACATAAAACTATGCAAAAGTATGGACATCAATATAAAGCAAAATATTGCCTTCACACATTACATGTAATATTCATTTTCATGTAAACGCACTATATAAGCAATTTATTTTAGATGTTCTTTATTTTTGTAGATATTTGTATATGATTTTTATCTTTGGTTTTAAACTTAACATGTTTTAGAATATTTTTAATACATTAAAAAAAGGATACTCTCTTATAGCATTTTTTATTAGTAATTCCTATACGTTTAAGAAAGATGACGTGATAAAAATTTTAAACAATAATATTTTGAAGAGCTTTAAATTATTGTAAAAATATTTCTTGAATTTATAACAAAATATTTTCTACTGATTAATGTATGTTCCTATTTTAACAAATATTAAATGTATGTTCTTATAATAACAAAATATAAAGTTATTAATAATTTTCTCAATTTTTCTGATATATAAGAAAATACCAGTGTTTTTTGTTATAAAGTTAATAATATTTGTGTAAACAAAAATAAATTTTGATAAATTTTTAATAGTCCAAAAACAGTCGCATTGACCTTAGAAGATATAAAGTGTATTCACTAAAAATGATACTAAAATATTTTCGTTAATTATAGTTGAATTTCAAATCCCAAGTTGGACAAATTCTAATAGTTCTGTTAACAAATTTATAATTGCAATCAATACTGGATGGCTAAATAAAAGGTATTTCTAAAGTGTACACAAGTTTTTTAGTTACTATCGTTTTCAAATCTATTTTATAATGAAAACATTATTTGTATTAAAGATATATAAATACACTTATATTTGATACGCTAAAAATTTTATTTTCAAACTATTTTTTAAGTCCTTTTTTTCATTTAAACTATTTTGAATCTCTGTACGAAGTCTATGCTATTAATGTTCATTTCGAAATCCTAATTTTTTACAGATATATTTATAAAGCAAATATTTGAATAAAATTTTTCATTTGTTTTTAATATCAGTCAATGTCTCTCGCATTACAGAATAATTATTTTTACAAGTATGCCTTAAAATAAAGACAAAGGAAATGCCAAAACTACATCCTTAAGTTTATTTTGATGTTATATATATTTATATGCATTTTTGAGCTTATTAAATTGATTGCATTCTAAATATTGTATTAAAAGTTTAATATTTTTTAATAAAAGTAACTTTTTCTTATAGTGCACAACTGTTACTATCACAAATATTCCTGAATAGAAAAGATTAAATATCAAGTTAATGCCTTTTAAGGGGTTGTTTTAAAACTTTATTTCTGTCTTTAATACAAGTAACTTTAAAAGTAAATATTACAGTAAACTTTGCATTTCTTTTCAATATACGTAATGTTTTACAATAAAAATAGTTATTATCTATTATAATGGAAACAAATGAATTATGCTTATAATTTTATTTTATAAAATATTCGAATTGATTATTTAAAAGAATATATAGTGATATCAAGTCTTCTGAGATGTAGATCCAAATTTTCACAAAATAGTAGTTTTAGTGCCTTTAATTAAAAATCATTGTCATTACATTAAGCACCATATGAATAAATTTTATGATACTTGATATCTGGAGCACGTGATCCTGATTAGTTTGAAACTTTCACTGTAAAAATGCAAATGAGGCCAAAGCAAAAACAGTTCCTTCATATAGAAAGTTACAAAGGTCATTAAATAGATTTTTTTAAATAACATATAAATTACTTAAAAAATTTTAGGTAACTAAATTACTTTAATTTTAGATATCCAATGTTTATGAATACTATGAATATGGAAACAATTGCTTTTCAAAACATATACGTAACTTACTTATCTAATTAATTACTATCGTATGCACCCATAAATATTCGTGTAAAAGATTTATACATTTTTAGGGAAATATTTTAATGCACTTCACGTGTTGTTCTTTATGTAATATTGTTCACTATAATGATTGTAAGCTCAATGTTGAAATCTAGCTACCATTTTATTAATAGTAAATAAATCTATTAATAATATTCACTGTTCTTTTTATTAGTTTGATCTACGTACATAAAATGCTTTGTTTATTTTGACAAAATTTTGCAATAAAACAATAATACTTTACTTTCTTCTAGAAATTAATGACTTTGTGAAGGAAACATATGATCGCAATGTTTATCATCTATAAATTATAATTATTTATGACTACAATTGATTGAAAATCAATTCTACAAAAATATTTCTACACTAAAAATAAATTTGTTACTTGATTCATTAACATGATGAAGTTTGTTAAATTCCATATCTTCGTGGTCAGTTAAAAAAGAATATTCGAGTTTCATAACACAAATGAAATGATTAGTTCCTTAGTTCATTCAAAATTCTGAAGCTAAACACACTCAGGATACTTTAAACCTACAAACCCACAAACGAACAATAAAAAAAGCTGCATGAAGAATATAAGCTTTTCAGTATTCCAACATCGGTAGACATAAATCTTGACCGAAGCAGGAAAAAATGCAGCTGTATAAAAAAGTAACAATTAAAAACAAACTTTTTTAGCTAGAAATACAGTCAAGTCTAAATAAAATGAAACTTCATACGAGTGCAAATCAATGGCGTCCTGCAATAGGTTGAATAAAACTTGGGTAGAATTTTCACTGCACTGGTCTCTTCCAGTGCAATTCTCGGATCCTACACATTTTTGCACATAAATAAAATTCGAAAAAAGTTAATTAGATCAGAATTTATTTTCATGGCCACTACTTTTCATTAGCGTAAGAATAATACTTTCAAATTTGACTTTCGCATTTCCAACAATGATTTGATAATGACGGTTACTTCGAAGATTTTATTGTTTCATTTTGAATAGTTAATTTAGAGAATTTTCTTGTAAATTTATGTTTCTGAATTTCTTTCTAATATTTTCCGGAAGTCATTGGTTTGCGTTAATATCGAATAAATCTATTGGCATATTTGCATTTACATTTCCTATAATCATACTATAAAAACTCTATCAATGCATTTTAAGACCTTAGTACAGGCTGTGATATGGATATCATAAACTATAATGAAAATTGCCAGTTTTTCCAAACAAATACACATTTCCAGTTCTTTGAGCTAGAGGAATATTTAAAAATTGCACAAATCTTAGTTCAACCAATGAAACATTAAATCTTTTAATGAATTTTAGTTGCGGCTTTACATCTTCAAGAAAAACGTTTACAGCCTTATGTTAACTGAATAAACAGTTTTATTGCGAGGGATTCAAAATAAGTGTTCCAAATCATGGCCAGTTAAATTAGAATGTTAGCCACAGATAAAATGTTTGACGTGCAACAAGTGCGCACGTATGTTGCTAATGACTGGAAATGTGTTGTCATTTTTTTGTACCCTATAACTTCTGACATTTGTTAAAAAAGTTGATATATATATATATATATATATATATATATATATATATATATATATATATATATATATATATATATATGTATATATATAGATAGATAGATAGATAGATAGATAGATAGAATGATTTCATCTGGAAATTCCAAACATACTTTTTAATATTGTTTATAATATTATTTAAAACCAACTTAGTAGTTTTAGAAATTGCACAAATCTTAGTTCAACCAATGAAACATTAAATCTTTTAATGAATTTTAGTTGCGGCTTTACATCTTCAAGAAAAACGTTTACAACCTTATGTTAACTGAATAAACAGTTTTATTGCGAGGGATTCAAAATAAGTGTTCCAAATCATGGCCAGTTAAATTAGAATGTTAGCCACAGATAAAATGTTTGACGTGCAACAAGTGCGCACGTATGTTGCTAATGACTGGAAATGTGTTGTCATTTTTTTGTACCCTATAACTTCTGACATTTGTTAAAAAAGTTGATATATATATATATATATAGATAGATAGATAGATAGATAGAATGATTTCATCTGGAAATTCCAAACATACTTTTTAATATTGTTTATAATATTATTTAAAACCAACTTAGTAGTTTTAGAAATTGCACAAATCTTAGTTCAACCAATATATATATATATATATATATATATATATATATATGTATAGATAGATAGATAGATAGATAGATAGATAGAATGATTTCATCTGGAAATTCCAAACATACTTTTTTAATATTGTTTATAATATTATTTAAAACCAACTTAGTAGTTTTAGAAATGCTGAATTTCGAGATGGAAATTGAATTTTTGAATTACTGAAGACAAGATTTCTGTTTACTTAAATTAACTTTCTTAACGACAAGATAAGCGCTCTTACCTTCGGTTCAACAGTTCATGGGTTCGAATCCCACCTTGGGCATGGATATTTGTAGTGGTTCGGATTCCACTTTAAACCGTAAGTCCCGGTCTAATTAGCCCTCGTGTGCAAAAAATGACCGTTGAGCGACAAACAAACCAAACCAAGCATACTTTATGCAATCTTCTAGTATTCATTCATATGTGCACTTGTAAATAGGACACATTCCCGTGTATTCACATGCTCTTATAAGTAGACTACTAAATTAAAATTTTAATAATCCTATTTATGGAAATAATTGTGAAGTAAAAAACTAAATTAAAACTTACTGAATATAGGATAAATATAGTTCATATAATCATATGATCGTTAATTAAAAAGAAATTCTTGTCTACCGCGTAAAACAACACGTTATTAACCTCATTAATAACCGTATTACTTTTTAAATTTCCTTTCAATTTTTTAAAATTCTTGTTACTTTACAATCAAATTTATGATATTTCATTTGATAATGAACAGTGTGTATTTAATTACTTTTAATACTTTTCTTTGTCCTAACAGTTACTGTTTATATATGATTACAGTGTTGCTTTATTTTAATAGCTAAGAAGTTTCTACTGAAATTTTGTTAATTAATCAATACTATCTGTTGTAAACATTAAAAATACACTCAGAAAAGCTTAATTTCACATTTGTGAATGTTGTTGCACACGATGACTGTGTATAGATAACACAGAGGTGCACAGTAATGGCTTTCAAGAATACTTACATTAATTGGAAATTGTGGCTCTACTAAAACTACTAAATAGTTTCCACCAAATCATAAAGTAAACGAGCTTTTTATGAGTTTTTGGTATTTAAGATAATTAACGCTAGTGATATCCAATGTAAGAATTTTTACCTGTCTTGCAGAAAGGTTTGGTAAAATTATGTTTCCATCTGTTTCGCATTCCTATGTTCTGCTCTACAAATTTGAGCTACAATATATAACAATATATATTAAGATTTAACTGTTCCGAATAAACGCTTATAATGTGGGGATGATTTACAAAAAAGGAATACATAAAAAAGGAATCTTCAGAAATATAATTGACAAGTGAGAGAAAACTTAAGAAATATTAATCGAAAGGAAAACATTTTGTCTTGTTTCAATAGCATAAAGCGGTACTTAAGGAAAAATAAGCTTATGATACTCCTGTTCTACAATTGCATTTCTTTTTTCCTTTTGGTTTTATTTAAACGATTCTATTTTCTCTGTACAGAAATGGAAGTTGAAGTCATTGATAAGATGCCCTCCAATTCTTATATTAACACAAGATTGATTTTTTACGTAAACCACGTAAAATGATTTGACAAAGTTTTTATGAATGACAAATATTAAAATTAAAAAAAATAATTAAAGCACTCTAAATTGTGATTGCTTTTCAAATTTTTAAGTAATTGTTAAACCACACACTATGCTTCAATATGGAAGTTTAAATAAGATTCTAATAAAAACTACAAATATTACAGATTATTCTGATTATATACAATTATACAGTTTATTCTTTATAGATCTGAAATTTAATCAAAAAATATTTTTTTCATTAAAGGGTTAAAAAGCATACATACATCATCACTAAAATAAAAACCTCAGAAATAAACACAAAATAATCTTCCGTTTGGAAAAGAAAACAGAAAAAATACAATAACCATCAATCAATAAAGAAAACATTGAAAAAAAACGCAAAGCAATCATCATTTGGAAGAAAAAAAGCAACAACGGAAACTCAAAATAATCATCTCTGGGAACAGAATACCCCGTCAATGAAATACAAAACAATCATCACTTGAATAAAAAGGAAATTTTTTCTAAAATACAAAGATTGATTTAGGGACATTTTATCGAGAAAATGAATCGTTTACCCTCCATTAAAATTATTGTATTATATTTAAATTGAGCGATCGAAATAGTTTGTTGATGTTTCTTTCAGTAATGTTATTTTTAATAAAAAAAAATAATTTCTAATATTTTTGAAGTAAATCAAATCCTTTTTTTTATAAACATTAATTTTATAGCAATATCGTTTATTGATTGAAATATCGCTTCTGACTTGTTTGTTTACTGTTTACTTCTCCCTCATTGTTCCGTAAAAGACATTATCTAATAAATATAAATTTATCGAATGACCATTATTGTATCATTCAAGTGATGAGATGAGAAACACAAACTTTTTTAACTACATTACACAAGTTATTTGAAGTTGTTTTGCATTCATCTCGCGTTGTTTCCATAGCAACAGGAAAAGTCTCACCGAGCCAAGAGCTTGATTAGATTACAGAAGAAAAGAATCCGACATTTGGAATTCTCACGGAAAATATCACTTTTCGACAAAAACGCAAAAATTTATTCAATTAAAAATTTTATTAAGTTGCTTGAATATTTTTAATATTTTCAACTAATTCTATGAAAAAGGCAGTCAAGGAGATTGAGATACGCAGAGCATCAGTGCGACAGCAATATTCTTTTTAATATCATGAAAACTTGTTGAAAAATTCATTATAAATGACCAAGTATATAAATAAATAAGGAGCAGTAAGAATCAAAATTTTTGGTTCTTGAAGCTTTAAAACTTTAAATTTATTGATTTTCCTATTAGAAATTATAATATAGATAATTATATTGGTATAGGCATACAATCAGATTTAACAATGAGCGATAAGTTAAAACAGTTATTATAGCCAAAATATCTGGACAGAATTTTTTTCAAACTCTGGAATTATTTAGTTTGTGAATAATATCATTTTATTTCATTTTCTGTCTATGAATATTCAAGATCTGACTTATTCAGTGATCTTGTTAAATGACAGATATTCCAAATTTATTTCAAGTGGAATTGAAAAAATTGCACTGATTTCTTAATTGATTTAATGTACACTTTCTTTTTTATTCATTTAATAGAAGGTATCTTAATTACTTAGTAATATTGTTTTCCATTACGGTGAAATACATTATCATACAGTTAACAGAGAAAATAAAATGTGTTGATTATTTATTTTGAATGTTTGCTCATCACTTATTTTGATCATTATTTAATAATGTTTCAATGCGAGGATAAGCTTCCAAGGAAAGAATTAGTATCCAGGGATCTCATGATTTCTTTCTTTCTTAATACTAGCAAATTGGGCGAAACCAATTTATTCTAATAAAAATATAAATTTATTTTACAAGTTTTAAATAATGTTATGTATATCAAGAAACTGTTTTATAATAAGTCGCTATAATTGCATAGTGTTATTTTACAATTCTATTAAATCACACCTTATAGTACTTTACTACATATTGTTGACCAATGTGACTTTTTTTCGTCGCCAGCAATCATACTCTGTTGCCAATTAAAAAAACATATATATGACGTAAAAATGACCTAAAACACTAGAAAAGAAACAAAAAATGTGAAAAACAACAAAACCTCAATTTGGCAACACCTAAAGGAAAATCGTAAACACTATAATCAAAACATGGACACTAGATTTGGTGAGAAATCCATTGGGGATGTATATCATACTTATACGATATTTTTACTATTAATATATGTCACTGACATCCTAACTTTTATTTTGGTGAAAAATTTACTATTGAAATGACAATGCGGTTCTTGCTTGCAGTATGAAGGAAGTTACTTTTTGGTAACAATACAAAAGAAAGCTAGAGGTAAGTGAAAATTTTCTCTATATTTATCTATTTTTTTAATTTGAAAACATTATAATAGAGGACAGATATAATTACAAGAAATTGCGGATGCATCTGCATTCCTTACGGCTCAAAGCATAAAAGTATTCTATTTACATTTTGTCACTTGGGAATATGAGATCGTAACATGACGTCATTAACCCTCAATGGGCAAAGAGGGTTGCATTATTTTCTTGATGATCACCAAGATTTCCAACATCTTCCCACCTTTGAGTTTACATCTAAGAAAATTCAAACACAATATTCAAATTAAAATCTCAAAAAATTCTCAACATCACAATACAAAAGTTTTAAAAAATGAATCAATACTCTTCAAATTATAAAAAAATATCAAAATAACAAGTTTCAATTATTAATTAAATAAATTAAAAAAATTAAAATTAAAAAAATTAATTAATTAAAAAGTTAATAATATTAAATTAAAAGTAAAAATATTTCTTAACATTAAATCTTAAAGTTCTGAAATAAAGTTCTTAAGATATTACATAAAATCCAAAGATAAAAAGTTCTTGCTCTAAAGCAAAGTTCAATTCTACAACACAAGTCTTTTTACCTGTTTTAACCTCCTACCATATCGAGAGGTTCGTTCATCAGCCTTGTCGAGAGGATACTTTTTACTTCCACCCTTATCAGAGCAGTTAATCTTTTTTTCAGATATTTCATTTTCTTGGAACACTTCTTTTTCATTATCACCAACTTCGAGAGGATGTAGTCTCAGCACTGGAATAGAGACAAAATGGAGTCAAAACTACTCCATTTTTAGTCTTCAATTTGACAAGTCTAATACTCCCATCTGCTGATGGAAAGACTTCGATAACTTTTTCTAAAGGCCAGTTCAGCCTTTTCATGTTGTCACTGAATATCAAAACAACGCCACCTATTTTAATAGGTGGTGAGCTTCGTACTTTTCTTTCAAACTGCCTTAGTTGTCCCAAGTATTCAGAGTGAAACCGTCTTTTAAAATCCTGCCGTAGTCTCTGACGATAGACATACCTTTTATTTAAAGAGTTACTTTCCAAGAGGTCAGGTGTACCAGTTTCTTTGACCTGCAAAAACATATTGGGAGTAAGAGGTTCTAGGTCATTTGGATCATCACTCACATATGTGAGAGGTCTTTCTTTAACGAGACCTTCACAATCGCATAAAACAGTGATTAATTCTTCAAAATTGAGAAACGTTTGTTCCAAAACTTTCTGAAGTATATTCTTGATTACTCCAATCAAACGTTCCCAGAAGCCACCCCACCATGGTGCAGATGGCGGAATAAACTTCCAATTAATTTTGTTGACAGCGCTGTATTTCTCTACTGCATCCCAGTTAATTCTTTTGAGACGATTGCTCGCTCCAACAAAGTTTGTCCCATTATCTGAGTAGACAATAGCTGGTTTTCCTTGTCGTGATATAAATCTCCGAAATGACTGAAAAAATTGTTCTGTGAATAAAGAAGTAGTCAATTCTAAATGAATTGTTCTAAATAAAGCACAAGTATAATTACAATCCAAGATTTCTGGTTTCCTTTGAGGAGAAGTGGTCCAGCAAAGTCAATTCCAATTATTTAAAACACCGAAGCCGTTCTGAGACGATCTATTGGTAATGGAGCTGTTGGAGTTTCTACTGGGCGTGAATCAAATTTTCTGCAAGTAAGTCAACTTCGGATAACCTTTCGTACAGTTTTCCTATATTTTAATATCCAGAATTCTTCTCTCAGGTATGTCATCACTATCTAAATACCTGTATGACCAGGAGAATAGTGTATCCATCGAATTAGTTTTTCAACAAATGGATGTTCACTAGGTAATACAACAGGATATTTAAAGTTATCTAAATCTTCTTTTAATGAGAGTCTTGTCTTAGTTCGGAAAAGATTATTTTCATCAACAAAAATTTGTAACTTCTGAAGACTTTTATCTCGTGGTCCTGTGAAAGATTCTCACTGCGTTAACTTTAATAATGAAATCTCAGATCTATTTCTTTCTTCTACAGTTATATTTTCAAATTTCCTAAAATTCTTTTTTACCCTACAATTATCAAAAAATCTCTAAATCCATGATACAACCAACAGAAGTTTAGGATAATAGGAGAAAAGGTTGTAAATTTTTTCTTCCTTTTCTCTATTGCTAACACTAACAAAACTGTTTTTCTTCTATCAGAATTAATAATCCCTTCGTCGGGGAAAAGATCGGATTTGGGCCATTCTTCAGGAGGACTTCTTATCCAAGCAGGTCCAAGCCACCAATTAGACTTGGCTAAGTTTTCAACGCTCATCCTCGAGATGGTAAATCAGCTGCATTTAGTTGTCCAGAAATGTGATGCTAATCCTCTGGATCACTCAAAAGACGAATTTCTTTGACACAATTGAAAACAAAAGTAGCCAAGTTTTCATTTTATTAATCCAGTATAAAACATAACTGGGATCAGACCAATATTGTGTATTCACTTTATCCATTCCTAAGCTCTCTTTCACAGATTGACAAAGTCTTGCTCCTATATTGCATGCTAGAAGTTCTAGCCTAGATACTGATACAGATTTAATGGGAGCAACTCTTGACCTAGCTTGTATCATTTGACAATCTGTAGCATTTTCTCCTTCACTCCTTAAAAATATACATGCAAAATACGCCTTTTCTGATGCATCGCAAAAGACGTGCAAGGTTATATTTCTATTTCCTTCATTTCTGTTTAAGAATCTTGGTATTGAAATATTATTTAGAGCTTTCAGTTGATTTTTTCACTTTATAAATTTTTTTACCATCCAAGGTGGCAAATCAGAATCCCAAGATAATTTTATTTTCCAGCATTCCTGTAACATTAGTTTTGGTATTAAAGTTATGGGACATGTGTATCCAATGGGATCAGATATTTTGTGAACAGTTGACAAAATAATCCTTTTAGTAACTGGTTGATCTTCTGAAATGGGATCAAATCTCTCAAATCAACAGACAAGGTATCATTTCTGTTTTCCCATTTTAAGCCAAAAACCGGAACAGTTTTGTTTTCTATTAAGTCAAATCCACTTGTTTAGAAAAGGATATGTTCCCACCCTCGTAAATTAAATTTTGGTGTTCTAAGAATTTCTTGGGATTCCTGAATAAATTTAACTAATTCTTTTTCACTATTCACACTATGAACACAAATGTCCACATAAAAGGATTTCAAAAGTTTTTGAGCAGTTTCTTTGTATTCAATAGGAACATTATTCAAATGAAATTCTAAAGTAGCTGCTAACAAAAAAGGACTTGAAGAAATTCCAAAAACTCCCCTTCGATGCTGAAAAATTCTTAACTGTTCTTTCTTTCCATTTTGCCACCGCAAAAGCTTTAAATATGGCCTATCATGCTCATGGAGTCCAATCTGTAAAAACGCCTTTTCAATTCAGCAACCATTCCATATTTTCCTATTCTAAATCTATTATCACAAAAGGTATTAATTCCACCAAATTGGGACCCTTTTTCTAAACAATCATTGATTGAAGGCGAATTTTTATCTCTCGCAAAGCCATCGAATACTGACTTAACTTTCTTTGTTGTGTTTTCTTTGAAAACAGGCCTATGGGGCAAATAGTGTTCAGGATCCGATCTACCCACTTTTGTTATAATACCTTGTTCCAACCAGTCCTTAAAAATACTTTTGTATTCTGCAATCTTGTCTAACTTTTTCAAGGACTTGACACAATTTACAAGTCTTTTCTCAGAAATGCCCTTACTATTTGTCAAAGGGGATGTTCTTCTAACCAGGATAATCGAACTTTGTACCTTACATCTGAGTCCCTATTGACTGTTTGGAAAAAATGCTGTTTCGCCGATCGTTCTAATTCTTCTCTAGTTTTTCTTTCGGTTGGGTCTTTTATACCAAGTGTATCTAACTTCCATACATCTGAGATATTTGCATCTGTAACATGACAAGATAAAATAGAATTTGTACTGCCCTGATTTTCTATTTCTCCGCTCTTTCCCATCAAAGTCCAACCTAATCTAGTTTCTACACAAACCAATCCTGATCTAAGTTCTTTTATCCCCCCACTGAGCAGCTTGCCAGCGATAACCAGCAATTAACAAATGAATTTCCAAGAGAGAATATTGGTATAATAATTGATCATCAAACATGTGTATAGTATCAGTTAAAAATGTTTTATGAGAGTTAAGTTTTTCTCTACATAAGGGGGCAATATTACTCTGGAAATATTTGAACAAATTATTTCTTGATCCAGTACCTCAAATTACAATGATAGCTATTATCAACATTACTTAAGTGAACAAAATATTTTTTATGTTTTTTTTTTTTTTCAATTTCTCCAAATAAACAATGTAAAATAGATTCTTCATTCATAACATCATATTTCATACATTTTGCAGCATTTTTCGAAATATAAAATCGCTGCGAACCTGTATCAATGAGAACCCGAATAAATTAATTTTTATTATTACTGCTAATTCGAACTATTAAAGTTTGTAAATAAATTTGCCGCATACGTGTACCATTAGTTAAAGAACTTTTCGCAGCAATATTTTCTTCTAAGACCTTTTCATTATTTTTATTTTCATTAAAGTTTTCATTCATTTTACACATTACTAACAAATGCTGTCCATGGCATTTCGCGCAATTAATTTTATTTTTACAATTACGCGCAATATGTCCGGGTTTAAATGTTAAACATCGAAAACAAATGCCCTTTTTTAAAAGTATTTATTTCTGTTTTTCTTACGGCAAAATCAAAGCATATCTACAATCCTGACTCACATAAGAGCAAAACTCACACTCACTGACTTACGAGTAGACCCCACACGTGTTTCGTCAAGCGCCATTCAATAAATCTGCGACGGAAGCTTTTCTCCTCACGGAAGGGGGCGACGATTTTTTGTTTATATTTTCGAAACTAAAAGGGGAGCGCGCAATTCTCAGTTTCTGCTCCGACTCAATTTCTCTTTTAAGGAAACTTAAGAGGTGGGTTAATCTATCGTTACCAATAATCTCGGTGGTAGCTAATTCACTATGAGTGTGTTCATATATTTTTAATGCCGGCCAACTTTAGTGGTCAGAGTGACTGCGGATAGGGTGGGTCCTGGGTTCGAATCCCGGTTCAGGCATGGATGTTACTTTCTTCTGTTCTCTCAATGTTTCTCTATCCTTTCTTCCGTGATGATGCATGAATGTGGCCCACCCTATAAACGGGTTTGTGGTGGTATGACTCGAGTAACGCTACTGGCCTCCGTGACTTGGTTCACAGGTGCCTCCTGGGTAACGACAAATGAGTATCAGTTTCTTGCCTTGCTGTGGCTTAGGGTTATACCCTCAGGTGCCCACCGTTGGAAAAAAATATTTTTAATGAATCGCTAGGCAAGCAAGACTCAATAAGAGGACATAACAAAATAGGTGAAAAACTATCCTGAGCAACTGGCCTCCGTGACTTGGTTCACAGGTGCCTCCTGGGTAACGACAAATGAGTATCAGTTTCTTGCCTTGCTGTGGCTTAGGGTTATACCCTCAGGTGCCCACCGTTGGAAAAAATATTTTTAATGAATCGCTAGGCAAGCAAGACTCAATAAGAGGACATAACAAAATAGGTGAAAAACTATCCTGAGCAACACCTAAGGATCTAAGTGATCTCAGTTGCCCTTCTAGAGTGTCATACAGTCTAACAAAAGAATATTTTTGACCTGAGGATTCGAATTATTTATTACTAGAGCAAGTAGCTTTCTTATGTAGACTTCAATCAACAAATCTTCTCTTCCAAAGCGCTGCTTCAAACACTTTACAACTTCTTCATAATCCTTTCCCGAAGGGGGAAAGGATTCTACTAATTGTCTGGCATAGGAATTTTTAACTGTTGATTGAATTAAATAAAGTAATTTATCATCATCCTCAATATCTAAATCTTCGTCTATCTTTTTGAACTGACCCAACCATTGCAGCCAATCTTTAGTATTACCGTTCAACTGTTTTAATTCTAATTCTGGCAATTTAAATTTCAGGGGGGTATTAACATTTTCGAAAGAATTCTTCAATGCCAGATTTTCTGCTTTCGGTTTATTCAAAATATTCAATTGTCTCGTTAGTTTCGTAGTGGTTTTTAAGAACCTATCTTCTTAAGCAGTTATTGCTTCATATTCAGTATCGAAACTATCTTGCGTGCAACTTTTATCATCTTGTAAATTCACTAAAATCTTTTGATCTAACTCTTTTAAATTTTCATACTTTTGTTCTAAAAGAACAATTTGTGTTTCTATTATATCTATGTCCTCCTCCTTGTTTTCTAATATTTTCTAAGCTTTATTTAATGCTTTAGAAAAATTAGCTCTCATCGGTGTTTTTAATTTAAAAATGCTATCAACATCCATATCTAATTCTAAATTCTTATCTAATTTTTAAATAATTCAAATAATAATAATTGAATCTCGGCAGGGATGCCAAATTTCGGCAACAATACAATTACCTAAAGAAATCAAGTGGTAAGCAAAAATTTGCTCTTACCTTATTCGTCCCGGGATTCTTTCAGAAGACATTCCATCTAAACACATGATCAAAAAAAATTCTGCAATCTCTGTATTTATCTATTTTATTATTTGAAAACATTATAATAGGACAGATATATTTACAAGAAATTATTTCGCTGCTCTCGCATTTGCATTCCCTATGGCTCAAAGCATTAAAGTATTCTATTTACATTTTTTCGCGTGGGAGTATGCCGATCGTAACATGACATCATCAACCCTCAATTGGCAAAGAGGGTTACATTATTTTCTTGATGATCGCCAAGATTTCGAACATTACTGTTGTTGACTATTTTAAAAATGAAGCATTACCATTTGTGAACCATTAATACAGATTTTGATATGTTTTCCAGAAATCCAATGAACAATTGCATTAAAATGTAGCGTACATGAAAAAAAATTTTTTGTTTTATCACCTGCAATACCTTGGCATACAAAAAAGATTAATTTTAACACTGATTGTAAAACAACTTCACAATTTAGTTGATCGATTCCGGGCATTTTACACTCTCTTAAATTTTTATCAAAGGCACGTTTTGACAGAGTAGTAAATTCATTATCTTCAAAATAGAAATTGTCATATTCAGTCCCCCCTATATCAACTATGATTGAGGTTGAAGATGAAAACATATTTTTTAGTCCCAATCTCTTTTATCCTAATAATAACAAATAATTTTAATCATAATAATAATGGATGCATTAATCCTACTGACTGTTTTAATCTATTTTCTTTATAAAGCTAAAAATTATTTTAACTATAAAGCTTCTTCAATACCCATATTGTATGCTGTTTTACAAAAAATGCATATTTCCCATAATTGTTTTAACTATGAAGATGTAACTATGCGTATTATGCCAATTTTTATAATACACTGTGTGTGACCGATATTGACAATTCAACACTAAGAAGGAATTGTCAGAAAGTGACGAAACTCAGCAAACCGAGAGGGGTCGGGTCAGTAGGTTATAGTGCCAATGTGGACAACGATACACGAAGCAACATATCTAGGCACAGAGTCAATGAGAGCACGAATGGCTCTCAATTCCCTATGAACCATTTGCCAAAGTGTGTCTTCTGAAGGTGGCAATGGAAGGGTCTGCAAACAGCTTTCAATCATATGCAAAATGTGTTCTATCGGTGAGGGATCTGGTGAGCACGATGGCCAAGGAAGCAGTATACACCTTGCAAGACATGTTAACTGAAGTGAGCAATGTAAGGTTGGGCATTATCCAGATTATAAAGTGCATTGGGCAACTCCTGATTGTCATTCCCGTAACGTTGGGCTGTCATAGTACCATGAATACGAACTAAAAGTGACCTGGAATCGTAAGCAATGACGCCCCAAACCATGATGTCGCTTTGTTGCATGGTGGGACGTTACACAATTGCTGCAGGATTGGGTTCGTCACCATATCGACGAAAGCTGAAGAAACAGAAGCGTAACTCATCTAAGTAGACAGTCCTGTATCACTCCGTTATCCGCATCACTCTAATCCAGCACCATTCCTGACATTGTCGTCTATGCTTTGGAGTAAATGGCAGTCTTCTTAATGGACGATATGAAAGCAAGCCACTAGCAGCCAATCGACGGCAAATGGTTTTTCTTGATACAGGAATAACCAGGGTGTGTACATGCTGTAGAATTTCGGTAGACGTGCTTTGCTTTTCCGACACTAACTCGCGTTTGACGCGTCGATCCACGTATGCTGATGTCACTCTGGCTGCACCGGCACCCCGAAAACATTCCACA
Organism: Latrodectus hesperus; assembly: GCA_037975125.1. NCBI lineage: Eukaryota > Metazoa > Arthropoda > Arachnida > Araneae > Theridiidae > Latrodectus > Latrodectus hesperus. The sequence goes on along the minus strand of CM075860.1, from coordinate 14,912,278 downwards.
ATTCCTTGTTCCAACTATATTTGCCTCAGCCGGCGTACGATGCGCGTGCCCAGGAGTTTGTCAGCTGTGATATGCCTTGAAGAAACACCTGACTTTTTCAGTCCGATTACCATGCGCTCATAAACTCGTCTACCTGCTGGAATAGACCCTGTCGATGATGGTCTATCATTCTTTGCAATTACTGGCATCCTTTGTGACAAGAACAAATTTCAACAATTATTTTCCAAGCAGCAACAACGGAGCGAATACTGTCCACTCTGTAGGTTCATCACCTTATCCTAGTAGGATAGATAAGATATATCTTATCTATCCTACTTGCACTGGAGAGCTTGCATTTCACATCATTTGCTTAACTCGGTAAGATGCGTCTACCCTGAAATTCGAACAATTTTATGGCCACTTTTTCTTGGTGTTGCATTTTCGAAGTCAAGCAGGGCTTATGAGTGACAGTTACTATTATGATAACATAAGTTGTTTGATTTGATAAATAATTATATTTCAGCATGTTTTCTAACAATTATTTACTTTTTTATATTCTACAAAATTTCTTTAAAATTAACTGTCAGAACTTTAAATATTCCTGATTCAGTAATGAAAATGTAACATTATGTAAGAAGTAATGAATTACTAAGGTTGCATGCAGATTAAACATTGATAGATTGAAAAGACAGATTTATTTGAACCAGACTTATAATGATTGACCCTTTCAACATTGACAATTATTACTCCTAAAAATGACTCTAACAGAAGTGATGTTGGATGTGTGCTAGTGTTTTCCGGGTGAATTGTTATGTAAGCATAAACCACACGTTTTTGATCAAGAAAGCAATCAGACCGAGGTAACATTTCAATCTGAACATAAGTAAAAGAACAGAAATGTTGCGTATTATGCGGTAAATGTGATCATGCACACACATTATCCTGTTGGAATAAGGTTGAATTTATATAATGACTATGGCCTACAACATCTCACAGATGTAGCATTGGTTATTCAGTGTATCATAGCTTCAAATATATGTGATATAAACTTCATATTATTTTCATGCTTCCGGCAGAATATTGCATTTTCGGTAGCCTGTGATTTACGTTGGTGGCTCAAATGAATGGTAACTATATTCGGGAAATTTGAGAAAGATAATCTAAATAACAGAACAAATTGAGAATATTACATCAAAACTTCCGGAATTTGTTTTCTGCGTTAAATATTCGATTGCAATGCTGATCGTCGCATCAGATTTTGGCGCTCATAGGTCATTTTTTGGAGCTAATTACTCACCGATCTACGCCGAGCTGGCAGCCGAATGGTTAGCGCTCTTGCTTTCGGTTCAACAGTTCGTGGGTTCGAATCCCACCTTGGGTATGGATGTTTGTAGTGGTTTCGGAATCCACTTTAAACCGTAAGTCCGGGTCTAATTAGCCCTCGTGTGCAAAAAATGACCGTTGAGCGACAAACCAACCAACCAACCAACCAACCTCACCGATCTACAGTATAATGTGATCTTCCAAACCACTGCAAATTCATGCTCTATAAGAAAATTGTGTTTGTGAACTGTTGAATCCAAAGTCAGAACTCTATATTATACCTATATGCAGTGTTTAATAAGTTAGCCTTATTATTTTATATCTAGATATAATGCATTAAAAGTTAATCTTAAAACTTTATATCAAGATACAATGTAAAAATCAGCTCTTTTTCAATGATACAGTACATGTAGTTAAAATTTGCTTCGTAAGTAGAGTGTCTTTATAACACTTTTTTGTAGTGTCTACAGTGAATACTTATTTTTTATTCACAGTTTTTGAAAATGAATATTTTTTCATCACGACTCCATCTTGAAATAACTATTCTATCTTAGCTATACAATCTATGAAAATATTGTTTTATTCGCACAAATGAACTGTAGTTGTAACTATTCTGTTTATAGTGTCAGCAAACCCATTTAATTCAAATGGAACAGTATCGGAAAATATTATATTTTTCGTACATCATACGAAAACAACTTCATGCTCTAATGTAAATTGTCTAAAAAATTTTATTCTTAGGTTCAAGCTTAGGTATTGGAATAGCTTCAAAATCTTATAAGCACACACATACGCGTACAACACATATAATACAATACAGCATTTTCTACGCTGATAAAAATTCCAGCAATGTTGAGATTTTTTTTTAAATTGCACTATTTTTAGTAAATGTTCGCATTTAAATGAAATATAAATTTCATCTAAAGAAGTTTAAGTGAAATAATAATTCTTGAAACTAAAAGAAACTCATTTAGAAAATAGAGAAAGATCATTTAAAATTATTTTCCCTTAGATATAAATTTATAAATATTTTATTATTTTGTGATACTATTTCACAATAGTTCAATATAAAGTAATTGAAAATTTAAAATTCATAATTATATAATTTACATACTATCATCAGAAAATTCTGTTAACATTTACGAATTAAAAAATCATATCTAAAAATTAATTATTTTGAACTATGAATTAATTTCATGCTGAATTATTATCAAAATGTTTTGCTTATTTAGAAAATATTTTAATGCGCATAAAATATTTCATAAAAAAATAGAAAATTACCAACAATTAATAAAATATATAAAGTGAGTACCAATAAAAGAAAAAATTTGGAACAAGAATTATTATCTAACAACTTTTAACACCCAAAATATTCAATAAAAATAGGAATAGAAAAAGAATATTTTTTAGTTACAAATTGGTTAAAAAGAGTGTAGAACTTGTCACATTCTGCGCAAGAAATTTAACTAAACTAAATTTTTAATAAAAATCAAGAATTAAAAAAATAAATTTTATGTTGCGAAGAATTGGTAGAATTTTTCTTTTCAAATATAACATTTCGTTAATAATTCCAACAAAAGCATAAGTTAAATATAATAAAAATAAAAATGAATCAATGATTTCTCCCATTCATTTAAACAAACGCTGGAAATAATCAAATCAATGATGTTTATCAACAAATCAATCATTTTTATCAGTTTGTATTTAATCTCTATTTTGATGTTATGCTAATTCTGCACATTCATTACTCTAATGATATTTTAAACTTCCTTTTTAAGTTAAATTTTTAGTAATTTCTGAAAAAAATCCAAAAATGTTGTGCGCTTGCAAAAAAAAATATTATTTAATTATTAGCTTTAAACATTTTAAGTTTTTTGATGACACCTTTTTATTTCATTATTTGAATTTTTTTACATGCTTATTTAATTTTAGTTTTTTTATCGTAATTTCCAAACACTCAAAAATTTATTTACTGAATATTTAACTTTCTGTTAGCAGTTCGAAACTACTTTCAGCTCCCTTATTTGAACGGCATACGTAGTCCCAAAAACAGTTTCAGGAATAAACTGTTTTATAATTTGCGAGCGTGTTTAAAGAGTTCTTTGAAAACTTGTGTTTCACTGATTTTACTTATTAAGAAAGAGTATTATGTCATAAGGAATACTGTTGTTGTTTGCAAAATTTAAACACCAATGCCAACACTTCTGATAAAAGACAATTTGTGTCAATTTTATTATAGTATATGATAACATGTTATGCTGAACAAATCATGTTTAAAACTCAGCATATAGTGTATTATATGACATAGTATTCTTCAAAATGTGATACAATCGATCAATATAAAAATATTGTAGCTTCATAATGAATTGTCCAGAAACAAGTGATATGTTTAAGTTTATAAGACGCTTTTTTATGCTTATTTTAGTTTACTAAATGCAACCCCCCATATGGCTTTTTGGTTTGTCACTCAACGGTCTTTTTTAGCACACGAGGGCTAATTAGACCGGGACCTACGTCTTAAAGTGGATTCCGAACCTATACAAACATCCATGCCCAAGGTGGGATTCGAACAGACGAACTGTTGAACCGAAGGTAAGAGCGCTGACCATTCGGCTGCCAGCTCGGAACACCCTATGGCAGTTTAAAGCCAATTTTAAAAGGTAAGTTTGACACCTGATTTGAGAGTAATATCTCAATATCAGAAAACATTGCCATTTTTCATATTTTAAAATAAACATGATAAAACGTCCCAAGGTTGACGTAATATTTTTGTGTATTTTGATTCACAAACAGTATATTTTGATTCTCTCTTTTCGACTTCTACCAGAGTATATCTGTGATTGTCGACATGCACCCGTGAATGTCCGAATGTACAAGAATGTAATGAAATAATCGATCTTTCACCGACGTATTTGGTGTATGTTGACATTCATCGGGGAATGTCGACATTCTCCAGTTTCAAGATCTTTCACGGTAACATACACACACACATATCTTATGTGTCAATTTGTATGAAGAAAAATAATAAATAAGTAATTATTTCTATTAAATTAAATTTAAGGAATAAAACACGAAATTAAATAAAATTCAAGTAAGGTGTTATCAATGCAAATAATTATGAAATACTTCCCTCTCGTATGTAATGCTTTCATTTGGATATTTCTTTTTGAATTCATTCGCATTTACAATGTGATGGAAAATGTACGCTTCTGAAGTGGTCTACGGTTTCTGTTTATTTTCGAGACTCCGAAGAAGGAGTCATCGGCACATTATTCCTGGTCTGATTACATTAATAAATGAGTTTTCCCATTTATTATCTGAATAATTTTTGTTTCCTTCATTTGCTTTGCACGATTATTTATTGAGATTATTAACCACATTAAATAAAATAAAATAATTCATTACGTAACGCGTGTAATCTCATGTTTTTTATTTATTTTACGTTTCCTATTGTTTATTTTTACAAACTATATTAATTTATCAGAGATATGTTTCATGTAAATTTTTAACGAACAAGCCATGACATAATCCCTTTCGCTCTAAATTTTTATAAAGTACCAGTCTGTCCACTGGCTGCCTAGCCACCAGCTGCAAGATATCCCAGTTCCACTTACCGATGAACAACGGATGATAGATGCTACGTTTCTGCTGTTAGGATGCTTATTTGACAGGCTAAGTGTTTTGGAGATTTTTTGGTTTTCACCTTTTTCTTTTAAGGACTTTTCATCAGTAGAACGTGACCATCTATTTATGAAAAGACCTTCCTTAACGGCAATTTAAGCGGAGTACATTCAAATGCCTCATGTGATGCCCTTGAGTGGTTCTGTTCCTCTTTACGCGGTGTTAAACACACCAGCTGAGGAATATTTCATTCTGCCAAACCTTCATTCAGATCATACCATATTTCACTGACACCCAATATCGAACCAAAGGCTTTATGGATATGAAAATGAGACCATTCTGTATCAGATTATATTATCCTTTACATCTTATTGTTTAATAACATTTGATATACACACACACACACACACACACATATATATATATATATATATATATATATATATATATATATATATATATATATGTATGTATGTATATATATACATATATATATGTATGTATATATATATATATATATATATATATATATATATATATATATATATATATATATATATATATATATATATATATATATATGTATATATATATATATATATATATTCCGCATCTTGTTTTTTACATTATTTTCTGGATATAGTAATTGCATTGTTATTTATTTTTCTATTTTTAATTAACAGATTTTTGTTTGACAACTAAGATTTTATTTGTATTTGAATTCTGTTTCTTTTTAGATAATGTTTTAACCAAGAAATCTGCGTTCTCGGCAAATTATTCAAACGTTACAAAATTCATACTCATGAAGGTAAAAGGGAAATGGAAAGTAATCCCTCAATTTCAATTAATAATATTTATCAAAAATTGGATTTAAAATGAATCATTGTTTTAAATTATATTATTTATTCGATGTGCATCTAGAACCGGATTGTTAAACTTAATTAATTACTGATATGCATTGCGTTATGTTATTACATTCCCTTTAATGTATTTATCCTAATCAAAGCAATTAATGCTAGTTAAACCGCAAATACGTTTGCGCTGTTGTGATGCCTCACCTTCCGAGTCAAGCTTTCAAACCACTTTAATGCAAAGTATCTGATCTTTAAAGCATTACATCAATGATCGTGCAAAGTATCCAACATGGGCCCCGATCCAATCCAAATAAATACTTAAAAATGGGATATGGTTTTTGTGCTTCTAATCTCGGTACCAATATCTTCCACTGTAAGTGTGGAGTTTTCTGGATTTCTGTATTTGCGATACATAAGTGCGTCCTCTCATTTAAAAAAAAAGTTCGCCAGAAAGGGAATTACATTGTGATACAAATTGTGATACAACAGTTTTAGCCAAGGATTATTATCTTGAACACAAAATAGAGTCTTTTCTTTTCCATTAGAACATAAGTAGTTCACGTGATCATTATAAAAACGCAGGACAGCGTTTCTCGGAGCAGAAGGTCCCGGGATTTACCGAGTCAGTGTTGAACAATTGGGGATGGATGATTTGCCTCTGTCTTCTGGATGTACATTTGCCGAGGTGGGTATCTGAGAGTATTCCAGTTTCCTCTTTCACGATACGTGAATATGCGTTACTATCTGAGAAAAGCCGGCCAAAAGCAATTTATGCATTAGATATTAAAGTGCTTTAAAACGACTTTCCGCTATCCACAAAAAGGAAATCATGAAGTCATTGGAAACTAACTAAAGCCAATTTGTAATTACTTTGACTGTTAACAGCAAGCAGATATCGAGAATTATATTTCTTAAAACTTCCAAATTCTTATTGAGTTCTACAAATTGATGAGCAAATTTTTTAATTATAAACATATATTTTTGGAATTTAGATCTATTTTTTTTAAAAAGAAGAAGCTGATATTTTCTTCTGTTGTTGTTACTAATGGCACTTGGACAAGCCAAGCTCGCTATGCCGTTGGCTATGCGAATTTAAGTCAAGTGGGAGCGTCTTTCATTTGGATCAGAGAACCATGAAGGTGAAAGTACGACTTTGCTCTTCACACATGCCATAGGTACTCGTTTATAGGGTAGGCAACCATTCACACTTCATTCATACAAGGGAAGGACAAAGACAGGATAGGTAGAGAGAGAGAAAAAAAAGTACATCCATGCCCGAACCGGAATTCGAACCCAGGACCTCCTTATCCGTAGTCAGGCACGCTGACCACTAGACAAGTTGGTCGGCAATATTTTCTTCTGAAATACATATCTCTTCATTTTCCCTACTCAAGAATTATAAGCATAAGAATTTTGAAAAGCGTGAAGTTTCTGCATGCAAACAAATCCTTCTGGTAAGTGAAACAAATGGAGTAAATATCAATTCCCAAATGCGCTCTTGATTCAAGCCTCTTCTTTCGGCCCTCCATCAACTATTGAAAGAAATATTGCAGAAGCACGCTTCCTAGGGGAGAAGACTTGGGATCGTTGTTGAGAATCGAGAATTCAGAAATTAAGCATTGATGAAAGAGACACCAGAAACTAAGTTTTACAGTCTTCTGCAAAACTATAAACAAACATTAACAAAATAACAAAGAGAAATATATTCTTTTGTAGTACGGTTGAATAATATACTTGACTTCGGACTTAGGGAGTACTTATTAATATAAGATCTGAAAAAATTGAAATAATTTCTTGAACATCAATAAAGAAACTACAAAATACATAATGTATGTCTTCAAAAATAATAAAATATAAAAAAATATTATCCAAAAAATAAACATACCAGAAGTAATATGCACTTAACTTACTTTTGAATCAATTTGGACTATAGGCATTCAATAAATATTAACGCTAATTTATTTTACATTCATCAATAACTGACGCAGAAAATTAAAAATGATTAAGTTTCAATGAAAATTTTAAATATTTGAATTATTTCGATGAATTGCTTGAAATTAAATGTTTAATTTTTAGAATAATTAAAGTTTTAATTTTAATTGAAATCAAAAGTAAACAGTTATAAAACTACACATGTAACTACTTAGTAATTTTGAACATTAGATTAAAAAGTCTAAAATTTAAAGTTCAATATTTTTATTAACTGAATAAAATATGAGTTTAAACTTAACAAAATTTCTAACATAAGAGTAGATACTAAGCTGCAACATCTGATGACATTCTTTACACGGAATTAGTTAACATATTATATAAATAATTTAAATAATAACACTGCATTATTCCATATGAAAGATTCTTCAAATACTTTCATATCATTTTTTCAACCATAGAATGATTTTAACTTAGTGGCAAATAATCTGTAACATCTCTACAGAAATTGTTGTATCTACATTGATTTGTTAAGAAATCCACTATGATTTTAATGACTGACACACAGGGTAATACATAAATAGCCTGTTATTAACGCATAAATTATTCTGTAATGTTTATCCAATGTAATGTTTTTAATTGCTCAAAACAAAACATATTTTTTTTAAAATTTAAAACAATGTACTTTTATAAGAAATTGTTTATTTTGGTCAAAAAAATTAGTTTTTATGAAATTCACACACTATTTTAAGATCATAAATAAATGTTTCAAGATTCTATAATAAGTTTAATGAAAATAAACATTTAAGATCTTTCAAATGGAATATTTTTAGACTGTCATTTACTTCATAAACTTTCTTCGTAACTTACAAAAAAATGTAAGAAACAGGTTTAAGCCTTATTACCAACGAATTTTATTAAAAAATAGAGCAGTGGAAATTTTATTGCATTAATTGATTAAAAATAACACATAAATGGAATAAAAGAATACTTCTGTGCTCGATGCATTTTTTTATTTCTAATATGGAATAAAATTATTCTTAAACATAAAATGAACAAAATTTTTTCGAATATCTTTATTTTGTTGCCATGTCATCAAGTTTTCTTAACAAGGAATTAAATAATATTTCAACATACAATAAGTATATCGTTCTTGCATCATTCATAACATTTCTATTCTGAGAAAATCAACAATTATAAATGTGTACTTATCTTATATTTCCCTTGGCTCACCGACGACACACTGAATTCTCCACCATTTCAAATTAATGGCTGACACAAGCAGTTTCCAGGTTTTGACGTCATACTCTCAGTGGTATATGAGCAACAAACAATGAAATTCTATTTCTTGCTGAAAAACAGTTTTTAGGGTTGAAAAATTACGAAATTATCTGAAAATTTACGAAAATCACAATAAAAAATTGTTTTATGAAAAAATAGTTTTTGCCAATAAAGTTAAAAAAATGCAATAACACTAATTGTTTTAATTTTGCTGTCCAAAAGCTTCAGGGCCAAGAATTTGTGGCCCACTATTTGTCATTCAGCCGGTTCAATTTGGCCAGCACTCACCCGTGGCCGTAATGGCCGAAGCTGGGCCATCAAACACCCATCAGCGCCTTTCCGTGGCCAGAAGCAGATTGGATTTTTGCTGGCAGTTTGTGTTTGCTGGGCAAGAGTTTAATAAATTGCATATAAATGGCTATTATAAAAAAAACTCATATTAAAACTAATTTCCCATCATTCTCATTTGATTATGGACAATTGAATATCATAGTTATATTCCACAGCATAACTAAAGGATTAATATTTAAATTTCGAAGTAAAATTCTAAAGAAATGAAAGATACATAAAGGCAACAATTGACAATAAAACAACAAATTTAAGTAAGTCTGTTTCAAGCCAAAATTTAAGAGAATGATTATTTTTTTATGCATTGACTTTTGAATATCTTAAATTTTTAATATAATCTTGTTAACAAATAAAAGCTCTTAAATGACTTGTGGAAACTACAACTACAGTGTGAATCCCTTTAGCAGAGGATTTCTTCATAGATCGCTCACCAGCTGCCAGGTTGGAAAATAGGGAATTCTGCATAAATGCTCGTGACGAAAGCACAGTTCCTCTTTATCATTACTCCACATTCGCTAAAACGCTGGATCTCCAAACAGAACAATTTTAGCATTAGATTACTCCGTTGCATTTGAACAACTTGAATTAAATTTGGAACATCTGATATCTTGCGAAATTTATTCCACTTGGTTTTTAGAGTGTAGTACGAGGAGCGGACTCAACAGAAAGTATAATTCTGAACATTATGAAGACCTTATGACTTTCCACTAACCTGATTCTGAGCGAAGATGAAATAGAGATTCAAGTGTCGACTCCCTATTGTCACTGTAAATTTTGTGCTTGGGAAAAAGAGAATTGTTCGAGAATTGCTCAGATATTTTTGAAACACATTTAAGTTCTCATGATTATATTTACGAAATTTTAGAAACATTCAAATCAGTCTCTTTCAGAATTACTGTACTTCTGAAGGCAAATTTTCTAAGAATTCTTCTTTTTTACGATCGTAATGTCCTTTGCTAAGTTTTTGGACTGTAAGTTATAACTGAGTCAAGACGCACTTACAAGTAATTGTATTATTTTTAGTATAGAAACATTATTTATCGTCGCTTTAGCCGGTTGACCTGATAGCAAAATAAATTTTACATTCCGCATTGTCGGGGAGAATTTTTCTTCTGTATGTTTACGTATTTAGCAAAACTAACATGGTGGGGCTGTACTTAATATTCCGAGAAGAAACGTCACGCCTGGGGTTGAAATTTTCAAAACTTTAAAAAGACTTGGTTACAAATTACATACATATACAAAGTTTACACAAAATATTGGCAGCTAAATTACATAATATTTACAATAAAACAAGAATACTGAATATATATTTTACTATATACATTGTATCGAATTTTCTTTAGAAATTGTCCTTAGAAGTTTATTTACAAATTTTTTCGATAGTTCGTGTGAAAACGCGTAATACAGATTTTAATTTTACTACACTTATCTTACAGTAAAAAATTTCAAATTACCTCCAACACTCTGGTAAGAGCCCATTTACAGAAAGGTTAGCCATATTCATAAATAGAACTAAAATCCCAATGTCGCTACCCATCTTGTCTAGTGGTCAGAGTGCCTGACTGCGGATAAGGAGGTTCTGGGTTCGATTCCAGGTTCGGGCATGGATGTACTTTTTCTCTCTCTATCTATCCTGTCTTTGTCCCTTCCTTGTATGAATGAGGTGTGAATGGTTGCCTACTCTATAAACGGGTACCTATGGCATGTGTGTACTGAGGAAGTCGGACTCCACACCAAAATATGATTCATTTGGAAAAGTGGAGTCCATATTGCTCCATATTGCCAGCCTAGCTGGCACACAACAACAATGAAGTCCCAATGTCAACATTATTTTTATTAATCTGTCATTTATGTCTTTTTTGCAAAGGGTTCAGATACTCACACTCTCAGTGTATCCAAATAATTTGAGCATACTTCTTTATCTGCTGCCAGCGGGATAATCTATTACCTGTCAAATTAATAATCTGTGCTTCCAAAATCATAGTAACTGCATGAAAAATTAAAAAATGTCCTGGAGTCAGTACCTTAAACTCATTTACGTCGAACCTTAAACTCATTTACGAAAATGGTAAAATAGGTTGTGAATTTAAAATATTTTCTACGAGAATGATTATTGTTTTGAATTCTTCCAAAATTAGTTTATTGATACCTAGAATTCTTTGCAGGTGACGTTTACAGGATTTAGTACCCGCAAGCAAAATAGGGAGAACGGGGTGGGGGAGGAATAAATTTCCATTTGATTGATTCAGTGAGATGAAAATTTGCTAAATTTGAATCTGGATTTTGAACTTAAGTGCTTTAATTCTGAATGGTTACCTTTAAAATTTATAGCATTATCAATCATAATTGTAGCCACTTCTGGAAACAAAACCTCTTCAGGGCTACAATGAAAGATTCTGGAGTTAGATCGCTTACTGTTTCCATGTGAATTACCTTCGTAGCTAAACAAATAAAAATTACTGCATATATCCAATGAAAAATGTCTTCGTTGGTTACGAAGATTCACTAGAAATGGTCCCCAAAAATTAACTTCCAAAACTAGAAATGTAGATTTGGAATTACGCGTTTGAATAGAAGATTCCCCATCACCTGATCTATTATGTTAGGTTTATTTTTTAAGCATATTAAGCAATCATGGATTAGCTTATAAACAATCCCCTTACTATTAATAAGCTAATATTTTAAGCGGATTTGATGCAACAAACCCTGTGCACTAATATGCAAATTTTTCTTATGGTATAATTCCAATATTAATTTTGTTAATATATGATTATTTGGCAAAATTATCTGGTGTTTATATTCAAAGGGCTAATCTGAATTTTTAAATCGTCTACCAACACTCAAAATAGTCATCATCCAAGTAAGGATCAAGTGATTGTACCATGCTTAGTGGAGATACATAATAACCCTCTAAACTTTGGAAGAAGCCTGAATATTCCTTACAATAAATATTGTACTTTCTTAATTTCTTTACTAGTTAAATCCTTTCGTCACAGCTTATTTATTAACTTGAAAATATAACTATAAACTCTGATTAGTTTAAGAAAGTTATAAGAACGATTCATTATATGGAGTTCATTAGGTCGTTGGTTAAAGTCTGAAGTGTAAAGTTCACAAGTCCTTTCAACTCCCTTTTATAGTCATTGTCAATCAAGATAGATAAATCATTTAGTAACTTTGAAGGAAAATCATACTGAAGAAAGTCCGGTCCGTTACAACATAAATTTCTCTGTAAAATGTTAACATCTGAGCCTCTGGAGATAATATCGGATAAGTTGTTCTTAGAAACCACATGTCTCCAATCGTAGCAACTGTATTTCTGCTATCCTTTTACTCACGAATGTTTTTAGTTTATGAGTCTGAGAGTTGATCCAAGCTAAACTATAATTGAGTCTGTCCATAAAATGACATTATCAATGTGTAAGCATAGGATAACCATTGATAATGTTTTTAAATGAATAATCTAAATTTGAAAGTTTTTATAACAGTTCTGGATCATTGGAAATCCATTTATGAAACTCCATTCCACCATACCTTATAAGGTTTATAAGTCGTAATTGTAAATCCTTAACCTTCTCCAAAGTATCAACTGCACATCATCCGTATAAACATCTCAAAAGGTAATTGCAGTTGCCTCGAGGATATCCTGGTATTATTCCCAGCTAAGCCTTCAATGTTCTCATTGCTAAAAATGGAGTGATTACCACTCCATAAGTAATGGTACATAAATTATACATTTTTACTGGAGAGACTGTACTTGCCTTCCAAACGATGCATTGGAAATATCTGTTTCGGATCTATCAAAATCTGCCTAATCATTTTCCTTATGTAAGCACTAACATATCTATCAGTTCTAAACCTATTGATCAAAAAGATATCTTGTGGAATAGTTGCTCCAAATAATAGGACAGAGTACAAGGAGAGACCACTAGTGGTTTTACAGGACGCATCGAAAACTACCATTAAAGATTTCAATGATTTTTCCGACTTATATGCAGCATGATGAGGGATATAAAAAAAGATCTTGTTATTTTCATCGTATTTAATTTCTTCCATGAGTCCTAAAATTTCGTATTCTTCCATAAATTCTCACTACAAATTTGCCATTATTTTATTTTTATCTAATGTATTCTATATACCTTCTAACCTTTTAATGGCATTTTCCTTGTAAAACCTTAAAATTTTCCTTGCATCCTCTTTTAACGATGATTATAAATCTACTAGTCTCATCTCATTTGTATGTCCTCAAAACATTTTCCTCGTCAGCACTTCTTCACTTGAAATTAAATCCTTATCAATTCTTGAGTTAGATTTTAATTCAAAAATACCTTTTAAATTCTAATTCTAATTTTGATTCATTCAATGTAAACAACAATACTTTTGATTATCGGACTGCAGGAGTGATCCAGAGATTAAATGTCTTAAGTGATGAGCTTGAAGTAATAAAGTGCCATCTCGTGTTCGTGTTTGTACAGTCCTTAAAATTTCAAAAATCTCTAATCAAAAATGCTCTAATCTGATAATATTGATTAGTTTATGAATGTTTAGTTAGCTGAGATAAGTAACGAACTAACAAGCTTTAAAATAATGGACGGTTTGCTAACTACTCAGTTACAAAATATTGAAAAATTTGTTGTAGAAGAATTATTTATTTTAGCCTAATAAAAGTAATTTACTTTCATGGAATTCACTAGATTATAAGCCGACCAACTTATCTAATGGTCAGCGTGCCTGACTACGGATAAGGAGGTCCTGGGTTCGAATCCCGGTTCGGACATGGATGTACTTTTTCTCTCTACCTATCCTGTCTTTGTCCTTTCCTTGTATGAATGAGGTGTGAATCGTTGCCTACCCTATAAACGGGTCCCTATAGCATGTGTGTACTGAGGAAGTCGGACTCCACACCAAAATAGGGTTCAGAAGGAAAAGTGGAGCAGCGCACCCTATGTTGCCAGCCCAGCACACGACAGTACATGAATAAATGACTAGATTATAATCTCAGAGCTCAGTTGGAGATTCATCTAAAGAATTTATATGACTGATTTTCAATAATTCTTTAATTAATATTATTCTTAATAAGAGAATTGTTTAAAGTAGTCATTAGTTTTACTATAATTAGGTATAATATTTAAATTTCTACTTATAAAAAAGTAAACTGTTACTATGCATCAAAGATGTTGTTAGTTGTTTCGATTGTATAAAGACTGAAATAACTTATACTTTTCCAAATTGGAGCATCTCACCCTTTTACTTTTTTGGCGGAGTCGCAGATGGAGAATTCTCCAACCCATTAACCCCGGGATTAGTCTGCGTCTCTCGCGCGTGATTCTCTCCATCTATTATTTCTGCAAGAGAGACATTCAGTGTTTACCAAAGACAGCGAAGGAATTTTTTTATCATTTGGACATCTATCCCCAACAACTGTTTTATAATAAATGCATTTTACTATAAAAAGTATAAGTCCTTACGATATATTTCTGTTTTTGTACTAAAAAAAAACAATTATTGTTTGAAATATTACTATACATAATTATATTAAGCGATTTCAAATAGGATAAACTCATATTCTCATACTCAACTGTGCACCATTGTGTTCTTGTTTTATATTTTTTTCTTGTGCATAACAGTTTCAAACCATTTCTGTTTTATTGTTACTTTGTTTACACATAAATAAATTTAAATTGTTTATTTCAAAAAAAGAAATTGATTAATACACTCTGATAAAAAAAATTCAGAATTAGGAAGCATGTAGCGATAATAATCCAATAATAATTCGGTTCAATATGTTGTTTTTTAAATTGTTAAATAATTAATTTTACAAATACACTTTTGTTCTCCCTCTGAGCAATAATAATGTATCTATAATATTGAGTACAGAGTTTTGTGAACACACCCACAACCAACTCACACACACACACACACACACACACACACACACACACACACACACACACACACACACACACACACACACATATATATATATATATATATATATGAATACATATTGTACATATTACATTATTAAATTTAAAAAAATTACATACAAATTTTCAAATATGAGGAATTTCATAGATAATGCCTATAAATTTATCTAGGTTTATCTTTATAATACGTATGTTAGTAATCAAAATCTATTGAAAAATTATTCTTTGAATTTTTAGGGCTGTGGACCTTATAACTCTTGTGGAGTTAATAGTCTTAAAGATGACGCAGCGCATTTTATTCTAATAGAGAACTTTGTTCACAAACATCCACACGAAGCGCAACATTCATTCCCAGTTAATCACTAGTGTTTGTGATCGAACTCGGGACATTTATTTCTGTAGATCATGATTTTACCAAGAGGCGAGGGTGATCCTTTGAACATTATTCTTAGAACTTATTAATGAACTTAGTATTAAAATAGGTCACTATTAGATTATTGAAATAATGTTTCAAATGACTCGATTTTAAAAATGAAAGTATTTTTGCCGAGTTGTTGAGCAGGACATCGTTTAAGACCTCCGGGGCTCGAGTGTACTCTCGTGTGGATGCCGAAGTTATTTAATATGAGTGTTTATTTGAAGCAATTTTACTAAGCCCAACTATTTAAAATTCAATGGTAGGTTATTTGAAATAATATTTTTATTAAAAATGACATCAGTAAACGTAATTTCTAACGTAATATTCATAAGCATCAGATTTTGCTTAATACTACTACTAAAAGCAAAGAGCTCCAGTGGCTCAGTAGCTTCACGCCGCTTCCCGTAAGCTCAGCAAAGTAAAACATCATTTGCCGCGGGCAGTGGTTGGGAGGGTGATCACGGTGTACTCTCCTTCCCTGAGTTGCTGGAGCTCCGTGGGTTGGGGACGTGTCCACGTTGAAAGTCCTTCCGCTGGTGTGACATGGATGTGGAGAGGAGGTTGCCAACTCAGGTGTGGCCTCGTCACCAGACCGTGGTTCAAAATGAGGCACCTTAAATAGAGCAAAGTCGTACTTTCTCCTTCGTGGTGCTCTGATTCAAACGAAAGACGCTCTCTTTGACTTAATTCGCACTGCCAAAGGCATAGCGAGCTTGGCTTGTCCAAGTGTCATAAGTAACAACACCAACTGAAAGCAAACGTGGCAAAAGGAAAAAGTGGGACAGCTTATGCAGTTGGGAGACCCGTGGCACCCGAGTGTTAATTCACCTGCAAATCTTAACTGGGCATTCTGGAATTCCCGTAGGTGACCCTACCAGGAACATACACATGCGAGGTACTCCTCCCACGTACGCCATTCCCTCCGCCTACAAAAGCCCAATTCTGCTTGCAAGACTTGACTAAGCAATAACTAGTTAAATAAATTGGTTAATGTCAGATATAAACCACTTTTCAAGAAGTAAATAAGTAAAAATATTAATTAAAATGATAAAGATACATTAATTGATGAGTAATTTCATCAGTTAATAAAGTGGTTAATTTTTGAGACATTAGTTTTTATTTTAAATTAATTAATTTACAAATTTTAGATAGCAATTTTGCTAAGCAATAGCTTACAAGTTACTAATAATATAGTTGTGAAGCAATTTTTTCAATCTGATATTGAATAAGGAAAACTTTTACCACTTTTTATCCACTTTTTATTTTAACATTTAAAACTTGTTACATTGTGTAGTATGGTTAAAGGTCGTTCCACAGTCATTTTTTGCACGCGAGTTTTAATCAGACCTTCCGTTTGAAGTGGATTCCAAACAACTGCAATCCTCGATGCCCAGAGGAGATTCGAAACCGTGGAATTGTTGATCCGAGCGCCCTTCTGCAGAGACTCAGCAACGTTTTACAGCACGGAGCTTAACTAAATGTGTCGAACTATTATGAATAAAGTAGGCTAAAATGCTGATGTTTTTGAATAAATATGTATCTGTAAACAGAAATGTAAATACTTAATTATAATAGTTACAGAAAATAACGATATGTAATTGGAAATAAAAGATAAGAGAAATAAATTTCAAATTGGAAGAAACCATGATGTTGAGCAAATTACATAATACAGATACTCTAAACTTTATTCTAAGAAGGATTTTTTCGCAAATTATTGTCCTTATAATATTAAAAGATATTATAAAATCAATTGTATATCTATAATTAAATTTAATATTTCAATTTCTACTACTATCAACAAAAATCATCTGTTTAAATCTTCTAGAAATTGTCTTATAAAAAATTAATTGGATTTTATATAAAGTGATAGAAAAAAATATTTCTTCCTTTTCCGCGCGGGAACTTAAGTGAAGATAGTTTATTGTAAAATAAGAGACACCTGGATTTATCCTGCGAATTTATTCTAGACAAAATATATAGCTAATATATAAATATTAAATATATTTATGTTATTTATATATATATCCTTCAAACTTATGAGATTCATAATGAAAAAAGCAGTCATTCGACATTTGAATGTGTTTTATTAAAAAATTAACAAAATTTATCATTTACATGACTGTTATTAATATAATTGTTATAATTAGTTTACTAATTATAATGAATATGAAACTAATATGAATTAAATTATTAATTCAGTGATTATAATGACAAATATTAACAGAAAAATATTTTAAACATTATTTTTTGTTTATATATTGATATTATGAAATTTAAGCATTTGTATTTTATTATAATATAATCAAATCACGCGCATCAAAATGTATATATACACACGATTTACATTTACAGTGCATATATGTCGAAGAGTTGAATGCTTGTTAAGAGTTTTTATTGTAATATGAATTAATCAAATTTGATTTTTGATTTCTGTACGATAAGGAATATGCATATGCATAAATATTTAAAACGTACACCTGAAAGAGATATGTTTAATATTTATGCATCAATTGTTGAATGTAAATATTTTAATAGTGGTTTTTTATTATTAACATTTGTTTGAAAGTACTTACATGAAATCTATTGAATTTTAACATAATTAAATTAAATTTTATGAGAAAATATATCGTTGGAATTGTTATTATTTTATAATTTTCCATACTTTAAAATAGAAATGACTTAAAATTTTAATTAAATGTATTTCAATAATATTTAATTTAATGTATTTTAGTTCATTCGGAAAATCATGAATTAATCATGTGATACATATATTGATGTAAGCATGTATAAAATTGGTATATAATGATGCATGTCATCTGCGTTAATGAAATGCAATAAACTATATATATATATATATATATATATATATATATATATATATATATATATATATATATATATATATATATATATATATATATATATATATATATATATAATATATATATTATTTTTAATAATAATATTATTGAATATTTGAAATATTTAATATTATATATATATATATATATATATATATATATATATATATATATTATTAAATATTTCAAATATTCAATAATATTATTATTAAAAATAAGTGTTAAATTACATTTTAATACATTAATCTATTAATATTCAATTATTGGAGGCCTTGGAGAATAAGCCGAGAAAGGAATTATTCCCGAGGCTGGAAGGCTGTCAGTTCTAGCCTGACCCAGAAAAAATTCCGTTGTATTTGCAAATGGTGACCAAATAAGTTGTGGCCTCAAAGTCCTTTATATAAATTCATATTTATGTGGGTGGTAGAGCAAATTTAGAGATTAGAAAATATGTAAATTTTGTCCGCCTCTAAATCACGAGGAATAACCCACTCTGTAATTTATGAGGGAGCAGCCACCGAATGTTCCATCCTTTCTGCATCTGGCATCAATTGACGAGTTTAATGGCGTCTTAATTAATTGATGGGTCATTTGGAATACATAGATTTTACTATGCGTATGATAAAACTGCATGTTCAGCATTTTACACTCATTAAACATTTTTGTATTCTATTATAAATAGCAGATATTTTCTACAGTTAATTTTCAACCAAGGCTGTCCCAGTCAGCTTAGAGTGTCTTGACCTCGCCGATCCAACTCTGTTAACACCAATGCTCTTATTCCATTTTTCGATATTATCTAGCTATATAATTGGTGGTGTACTCCTCCATTCTTTTCTTCATAGTTTTGGAAAAATATTTTCTTCATTAGGTTCTCATCGTCTCCATACATTTACCAACGATTTGAAAAACAACAAATTCGTCATTCCGCTATTTGTTAGCGGAATGCATGTTGATGATATGTTATTGTCACCTTTATTGAGAGGCATTGATAGTTTTTAGGTAGATGTGAGAAGTATAATTTAATTTAATTTTAAAAATATCATTATACTAATTTAAGGGTTATTAAAATTATTTTTGGTTCTACAAATTCTTTTCAGTCAATCTGAAACAATCGTGTTCTAAACTACTAAAAACATTACTAAAAATCATGTGTGCCTGTAAGGTACTTTTAAATTATTTAATATTCCTTTTTCACAAACTATTTCCTCATTGCTAACTAAGACACGTTTTAGAAAAAAACACCTTTATTTTATTTAGTAAGTCCTACAATTGCAGGGAAGATTTATTAAGTATATTATGTAGCTTTAACTTTTTTCATTTAAAAATCAATGGGGAAACAAACCATATTTTAATACCCGATTATGTTATGAACTCTAAAAATACTACATTTACACTTAGCGATTTTACTAAAAATAACCTAAAAAATAAAAGTGATAGAGCAAACAAATTTGCCTCACTTATTCTGTCTTTTTCTCTCTTTCTGTAGTATCGATACATTCAAATAATGGGAAAATATGTACATGGTATCTTTTAATTTACCTATAGATTTAAAATGAAACAACACAGGAATCGTTTCAGACAGTACAGCAATTTTTTAAAATAAAAATAACGTCGAAAAGATTATTAATGCATAACGTTTTCAAAGTGAGAACCATTAGACAGTAATGCAAGCAAGTAATATCAGTTACTTGTTCAAGTGTTTACCTTTTAATGATTACATTTGAATCAGTAAAGTAGTTCTTGGGATATTGAGGTATGTCGGTTGTTTATTGTACCTAAAATCTTTCATATGACTCCAAAAATTGAAATTGAAACGATTCCCATCTGGTGAATAAGGTGGTCAATGCTGTGCTCCAGGATGGTTGTTCTGGTGTTGATAATAAATAACCTGGGTTCCAAACACACTGTTTATAGCATCAAATACTGCTTGCTCACCCCCATCTGTTTGACAAACACTGTTTATAGTGTCAAACAGATGCGGGAGAGAGCGCCATCCTACATGCACCAATCTCCACCGGTGTTTCTACCCAGATCACGAATCTGGAGAAAAACCCACCGTCTCAGCACTCCCTCATACGCATAAACCTTAACATTTGGCGCCAGGGAAATTGGCCTGATAATTTCCGATCCACAAAGAGCAGATCAAAGAGTTATCTTTTGTGTATTCATTGATTTTGGGTTGAAAAATTCAGGGTTGGGATAACCTGAATTGATAATTCTGCCAGCTCCCTTTACCTGACCACCAGAAATGGGCTTCATCCGAGAATCATATTTTCATGTAATCTTATATCCGATATCGATAAGTTCTAATATCTCATTTACAAAGTCCTGTCGCTGTGAGATAGTAGTATCCGGTGTGGACTGTAAATTATGACTCTGGTCAGGAAAGATCTTCGTACATCCTTAATATCTTGGTTGTAGTGTTCGGACTCATATCCAATTAATTCGCTTTTCTACCAGTAAACGTGTTTGGCTTATTTTTATGATGTCCCTAGTTGCTTCAATCATTTCTATTGTTCTAACTTTTGCACCTTCTTTTCTTGTCAGGTCAACCGTCATGTAAAAAAAAGAAACCTCATATTTCTTATGAGATCGCTTATCATTCATTTTTCTATAAGTCTTACGTCGGTTTTTGAGCGTTGCATTCTCCTTCGCATAAATATCATTTTTTTAACAATGAATATACGGTTGAATATATTTTAATTTTGGAAACACTTACTCAATGACGTGAAACCAACACGAACCTCATGTCTCCTTTCGTACAATCCACCGCTGCAGTAATGAATAGTGCCATCTAGTGAGATTGCATTAAGTTATTTCATTTTAAAGTTGTTTGATAATTAAAAGACACCTTGTATATTTTTTTCCTAAAATAAATTTTAGATTATATAAAAGACAATATTATGTCACATCATTCTTGTTACATTTTATCCCATTTTGAAAAATGCTTTACTATTTTAGTTCCTTTGGATTCTGAAATTATCGGAAAACATGTATTTTTAGATTAGAACATAATACAAATTTTAAACAGTTCACATTTAAATAAAGTTTTTATTTCTATTTTTATTTTTTATTAGAGTCCAAAATTGAATTTCAAAAATTCTCTTTTTAATGTATTTCTAGCATGCAAAGAAAAGAAACGAACCAAACTTTTTCGATATATTTCTTTTGAATTTAAAAAGGAAAAAATATTACTCCAATTTGAGGTTGTACCTCGTTTGAATGAACAGTATTGGCATATATATATATATATATATATATATATATATATATATATATATATATATATATATATATATATATATATATATATATATATATATATATATATATATATATATATATATATATATATATATATATATATATACTTATTTTTAAATGAAATTAAATAATGCTTACATGTGTGTGTAGATAATTTTAAATAACACTAAATCTGTAAACAAGAAAAATTATTTGCATAAAAATGAGCAAATAGTATTTTATTTTCAAATAAGTATAAAATATTACCAGTTTTCAATACCAGGAATTTAAAGACACTTTTTTATTCGAAAACAAAAAATTGAGTATTTTAAAATTATAAAAATTTTTGCAGAAGCAAATAATTTATGTAATTTAAGAATGCAAAATTACTTGATAAATCTGTTACCCTTAAGATAATATTTATGATTATGTATTTATTTTTGTTTAATTATAAAACTAGTAAATAAGTCAACATCACAGACTAGAAAATCAGTGATTGTTATGCAAGAATTCTATATAATATGTACGAAGAGATTAAATAAGTTATTATTTTTCTATATAAATATGATTTCATTTTTCTTATTATTCTAGAATCCACTAAAACTATCACTATATAGTCAAAATGGAATATCATTTTTAAAATATTAAAAGAATTACAGCACAAATTATTTTTTTAAGTTATATTAATTTATATTTTCGTGTTAAATACGTTTGAATACTCTAATCAAATTTAATTTATTTTAAAAGCAACTTTACATTTGATGAAAAAATTTTAAATTAATGAATTCATTAGCAATGAAAAAATGTCATGTTATTTATTCTGCATATTAATTAGCAATTATTAATTGCACAAATTTTTCGATAATCTAATTTTAATCATATGTATTTTGATATTTGATTATAAATTACAACAGATTACAAAAGGAAATAAAATAATATATTTCTCCCGATTGAAATCCTAGAATTTCCTGAAAAAAATCGCTTTAATGAAATATTCACAAAAATTTTAAAGAAAGTTATCGAGATGGTGTTAATATCATCAAAGGCGTTACAATTTCTAACAATTAACGTTCACTGCTCTTAAGAAATTGAGATAGAAGAGATGAAAAATAATGAAGCAGACAAAGCATACTTGTTCTCTCTCCATTAAGTCCACAAACTTTGTGGAGTAAATGATCTTTTTGTTCCTTTGCACCTTAAACTACCTTTTGTAAAAACAATATAAAAGGAAACAAAAATAAATAAAAAAACAAACTGAAGCAATAGAAATACAAAAAGAAAATTACTTTTGGAACAATATCGTAGATAAGAGAAAAACGAAATATTTTCTATATAAAGTTACTATCTGAACATTTTCTAGTTATTTAAACGTTCAGATATTTAAAATTCTACAATCGTTATAAGAAAATAATATATGTTGTCTGTACATTCTTTTTATCATTATTTTTCTGTTTAATCTCCTATATATAATTACAGATATTTTTTTAAAAATTGCACTTTATGTGAGAAATTGTAATTCGCTGCACTGGTTGTTACTTTATATTAATGAAAATATTTATTTGTTGGTTAAAGCGTCTCTTACATTATCATGTTAACTATTTGGTTAAGTGATTGAAATGGAATATTGATAACATTTTGTCCTTTCTATTCTGGAACTATACATGTTTATCAATATGAGGGAGGGAAGCGATGGCAGTGGGTGATCCAGGGGATGTGTCATAGTTGCCCTGAGTGTAGGGGGCTCTTCGTAATTTAAAAGCGGAGACCAACCAAAAGAAATCCCGCTAAGTTTACCAAAAATTGGTGTTATTTCACAAGAAAGACATTGCCCCCAACATACTTTACGTTCCCCAACCGCTAACATAGAGAATGAGACGAATCCTTGATGGATTCCGGATTCAAAATCATTACTTCCGATAATGTGAGTGAGCTCCCTAACCTATCAAACTAGCGTTGCGTCATGCATATGTAAAATAAATTATATGAAGCTACCGCATTCGGTTAAAATTTATGAGCAAATGATAAGCATTTAGACTAACACATTTTACTCTTTGGAATTAATAAGCTTTGAACTGCATTGTAATAAATATTTTTTAAAAATTTAAAAGGGTACGAAATATATACTTATGTATTATATTATATTATTACAGTATTTTCAAAACATATATTTGTGAATAAAATTATTTAAAATCTATAAATTATATGCATTTTTCTGTTTGAAAAATTGACTCGCTAAATATTAGTTTATATTCTTTGATGAAACTGTAATACAGTATTAAAATAATTTTAATCACATATCACTTTAAAACAATGCAAAATCTTATAAACATAAACTTAATACAAATAACATTTTTTAATAAATAAAAAATGTGAGCACGTTTAATTTTTATACCATTTCAAAATATCTGCTCAATGATTTAAATGACCATACATATAAGAAGATTTTTCATTAACATTATTCATTTAGAATAATTACTAAGTTTTTTACTTTCTTCAATTGACCTCTCTCTCTCTATTTCTCTTACTCTCTCTCTCTCTCTCTCTCTCTCTCTCTCTATATATATATATATATATATATATATATATATATATATATATATATATATATATATATATATATATATATATATATATATATATGCACTATTTAGTAACAAAGGTCACGGGTGAGCAGCACGTGTCAATTTATGAAAAGGGCAAAAACTTTGCAAATTTGAGTTGGAAACGAGACTGCAATACGCTAGAGATTCTAGCAAAGCTAAAAGTAGCAGTGGAATCACTCCCGCCAAAATTACGAGATTACTTTCCGGCTCGTATTTTCCGCAGTCGTAATATTTCCGGTCAAGGGTTGTTTGAAAGTAAGGTACGAAAAAGATAAAAACTATATATTTCTTATGCATGGAAAAGTATTTTTCACTCATTTTACGCAGCAGATGGCACTACAACCCTATTTTTAATATATTTGGTTAATACTATTTCTCAGAAGTATTAAAAATTTCTTGGATAAAACATAACCATTTTTATGACCGTTTTCTTGAAAATCATACGATCGTAAAGGAATTTAAATAACTTTCAATAGATTGATATGGCAAGGCACTTCACTAAGTGATGGCAGCACAGATTTTAAAATTCTTGCATCACCATGCTCTTCATTTCCTATTTAAATCTCTTATAAGGGTTTTCGCAATCGAGTTGTTCAGCACCAATGCCTGGTTCATGAAATTGTCTTTGAACTATATACGTTGCTATACTGAGTTTCGATTCTCAGTAATCACTTTTGCCATCTTGGTTTTCTTGATGGAAGACACCAATTTTTTATTGAAGTGTGTTTGGTTTTTGCTTTCCTCAATATTGTTTGGTTGTGGTCGTTTATACTGTCAAGACTTTCAACACTGCGCCATTTGATATTTCCAAACTTCTTGCTGTACTGCTGTGGTTACTCAAGAGCCGACCAGATGGATTCCTACTATCCGCCCTCTTCGGAACTTGGACAGTTTTCTAATTTTAGCATCATCTGAAATTAAACTAAACTAAAAATTCTGAAGAAGAAATTATAACAAAATCTTGAGATTATACTCAACAACATAATCCAAAAGCTTGTAGCTACGTATATAATGTACACAGCTACAAATTCTTGGATTAAAAGTACACCATAAATCTAAATTACTGCATTCAGCAATAGTTTTCAATTATTTTGAAAAATATTTGTTTAAAAACATGCGAAACTCCTGAAAATCTTCAAATTCATGTAGTTTATCCAATTATAGACAACAGGAACTATAATAAATTACAGTTATATCATCTCATGGTATGCTCAGTATGCAATGGCTTTTTTATTTGTACTGCAAGTATCCCTAAATGTGATTAGCTCAGTAAATATGTAGACTAAACAACAATTTTCAATATAAATATTCTACTTTGAACTCTAATCTTACCGAGAACACCTAGCATATGTAAGAATAGTCAGTGAATAAAATTTATCACCAAATTATTAATTCTATTATTTGAAATGTTATGCAAGTTATATTTTGTATTTCTTTCTTAAGCTTGTATTTATACTTGCATTAAATTACAATTTTATTCCTATGAAAGCCACTGTACTTAACGAACAATTTAACTTTTACTTAAATCGTAACGAGACAAATGGTTAATTACGAATTTGATGACATCCAAAATGTAAATCAGTATAAAGATTATGTTTCAAATCAGACTCATATAAATATTTTATATGCATGATATTCGAATATTATCAAACTGTAAATTTTGAAGAATAGTTCCCAAAAAAATCAATGTCTGAAGCAGGCTTTGATATGAAAACCCATGATTATTATTCTCATTAAAATGGAATCAAACAGAGATTGGATCTGATACAAGAATACCACTTTTCAGTAAGGTTTTTTTCTTTTTAAACTAAGACACTGCTAGAAACATAAATGCATAAATGCTTCAGTTTTTAAAAATATCAGAAATATTAATGTCACTGCTCATAGGAAACTGTTACTTGAAGCAAAGGGTAAATGAAACATGCATCCCAATTCTTGTTACGTTTTAGTCTGAGTAATGGCCCAGCGCAGCAACGTAGAAGGTTTGCGAGAGTGGGCTGTTCAAGATGTCACATATGTAAGATGCTATAAATAACATAATGTGGCATGCCGAATCGGATATGTCTCAAGAACTCCATTTCTATGTCCTGATTTGTCCTTAAGCATCACCCCATTAGAGGTGGCATTCTGCAATTAAGCTATGAAATAGATAGATAAAAAAGTGAAAATACTGAAAGGGCATATTGTTGTGCTAGCCAATTAAATTTTCGTACACGGTACTCAAACAAGTTAGTTATCAGTATGATTAGCAGCAATTCATAGCTGTATATATATAAAGAATTTAATACTTGGGTGTTCTTTCTGTAGTTTTAAAAAAATGCGCATCACTTCAAACTTATAAGCGATTCCTTACTTCCTCAATAGTTTAAAATAAGTTTAAAGTGAATATTATTGTTTTTAAGTACTAAAATTGAACGCGCTTTTTATGTGTTTTCTAACATTTTTTATATTATTGCATTTACTGTAAATGCGGTTTATTTTACTAATTAAAACATTTCTATAAATTATAAGAGAAATATTAGAGAATTCCAAAATATTAATTTATATATTACTTATATATGTGTGTATATATATATATATATATATATATATATATATATATATATATATATATATATATATATATATGTATATGTGTGTAATTTTAAAAGTATAAATATTTATTTATTTACTCTTAAAAATTTTGCTAATTTTTCAGTTTTATAATTTGGATGAATGCATAATCTATACTGCTATGCAAGTAAATACTAGCAAAAATAGAGCATAGCTTTACTGCTATGCTATATTTTTGCTAATATTTACTTTGTATTTGAAATTTTGCATTGCAAACACTCTTCTGGGTAATTGCCCGAGTTTCTTAGATCTAATACTCAATGCATGTCAGAAAAGAGTGTTTGTATTTCTTTTGCATGGCTGACCGTATTTCCCCTGAACAAGACCTGGTCCTTATGCTTTTTATTTTTATTTTTTTCATATTTTACCATAAATACAATTTCTTTACATTTTAATTTATATTTTTATATTTCTAATTATCTTATTTTATCGCCTTTTTTTAGCTGCTTTTGCGCTGAATAGGTGGTTAGATATATTTCTTTATTTTTGTATTCCTTATTGCTTTTAAATTGACTTACATTATTTTTATTTTGTCTCTTGATTTACAAAGCTATTGTGAGACATTTTAATATTCACTGAAGAAGTTGACGTTTCATAGACCTTCCACAGAGTAATATGCATTCATATATTACAAGGAGAAAACCTGAATGAGTGCTTCCTGCTACCAGGTCATGGTCTTATCTGACTCACGTTTTATTTTATCCAAGAGAAGACTTATATTCTCTGTTCAAAAGCACCAAGTGAACACTCTTTTGGTTGAGGATGGTTGTAAGGCATTTCAATATACATCGCGTAAATTAACTTTTTGGAGGTCTGAAACTAGGAATACTACTAAGCACCAACTGGACAGGCGTATATAGCAGGCGCCGACCAACTTGTCTAGTGGTCAGCGTGCCTGACTGCGGATAAGGAAGTCCTGAGTTTGAATACCGGTTCGGGCATGGATGTACATTCTCTCTCTATCTATCCTGTCTTTGTCCTTTTCTTCTATGAATGAGGTGTGAATGGTTGCCTACCCTATAAACGGGTACCTATGGCATGTGTGCAGAGTAAAGTCGTACTTTCACCTTCATGGGGTTCTGATTAAAACGAAAGACGTTCCCAATTGACTTAAATTCGCATAACCAAGGTATAGCGAGCTTGGCTTGCTCAAGTGTCATTAGTAACAACAACATACAGCAGGCAAAAGCAATGTGCTACCACTAGACTAGGGTAAGCCCAACACTAAGCTGTGGTTCAAAACACACATTGTACAGCCAAACAGTTGGAGGTTGCTTAATGAATTTTAACATCCAATAGTTTCTGGGAGGATTTACATGACACGGACGAGGGAAGAGTTCCAAGCATCCACGGCTATAGGCGTACATACAGAAAGTTGAAACGAGATTTCCATCTTCCGTTTTTTAACAGTTTCTTGGTGTGAGAACCCAATACCTTTTCCTCTGATATTACTCACACCAGACACAATTTCGTCCATTGTTTGTTGGTTAACATGTCATTATATGGTAATTTTTGTATGAAACAACAAGTGTTACACAGATTTCATTTTGGAGTTCATCATTCTGCCAACAGGAAACGCTGTCTCATTAATTAGAGTCAAATTCATAGGATGTTATGGCATTTCATGTTGCACGTCGCAAGACGCCAGTGGAAGACATTACAAAAGGTATGACCACGGTGCATGATGGCTTTTGATTATCAGATATCAAGCCTGCAACTTTTGAAGCATGAGACTGATGTTTCACTCCACAAAACTGTTTAAGGCTTTCCCTCAGCATTCCTTCAAAAAGATCCCTAAAAAACACACGATGCACCGCTTTCATAGTGTTTCTTATATACCGTCAACCAAGTACAGCAACTTTAAATAGCTTGTTGTTGTATCTTATGACACTTCGACAAACCAAACTCGCTATGCCATTGGCTGTGCGAATTAAGTCAATAGAGAGCGTCTTTCGTTTGGATCAGAGCACCACGAATTTTGAACAACGGTCAGGTGACTAGGCCACAACTGAGCTGCCACCTTCCTCTACACATCCACGCCACACCAGCGGAAGGGTTTTGGACGTCACATATTAACGTGGACACGACCCCAACCCTCGGAGTTCCATCTACCGAGTGGAGGAGAGTACACCGTGGTCACCCTCCCAACCACTGCCCGCGGCAAATGATGCTTCACTTTGCTGAGCTAATGGGAAGCGGCGTGAAGCTACTGAGCCACTGGAGCTCTTGAATAGCTTGTAGTACATTTATCACTGTCTGAAAATTTTAATGATATTTTTTAGATATTTACATTTTAATATTAATTTTAAATGCTTGAAGCTTTTATAATATTGTAATTAACTAATTTATGTTAATCGAGGTTTTATTATAAAAATTACATTTTGCGTGGAGAATATTATATAATGTTATAACATATGAAGACTATTTTTGCCTCATTTTCATTATTTTTACCATAAAATTAAATATTGTTTTCTAGCGAGAAAATAAAAAAAATAAATTATAAACAAAGCCCAATAATTCAGTAAACTGCTAAAAATGTGTATATTTAAAATACACAATATATGAGATTACTTAGTAAATATTTTATTTTGAATTATATTCAAATATATTTATTTATGTTTTAAAATTATATAATAATGAATAATTTTCTTATACTTTGCTAATTTATGTATTTAATTCTTAGCTAAAGGCAAATGTTAAAAATTTTAATACAAAATGAAAATAAGATAATAAAGGAAAATACTCAGTTTATATCTAAATCTGTGATATATATTTTCTCATTAACTTCTTTATTATAAATATTTTCAAAAAGTGAAGAGTAATTGTTGACTAAATTTAAAGGAACATCTTGGATATAAACAA